>JAWMRA010000113.1:103710521-103813661 GCA_035584735.1 Pseudotriccus pelzelni
TATCTATCTATCTATCTATCTATCTATCTATCTATCTATCTATCTATCTATCTATCTATCTACCTATCTATCTATCTATCTATCTATCTATCTAACTATCTATCTATCTATCTATCTATCCTTTCTTTTTTTTTTTTTACTTTTTTTTTCTGAAGCTGTACAAAATCCCTGCATGCCTGCAGGAAGGATGGAAGTTTCCCCACCCCCTGACCAGGAGAATAGGGCTCATCAGGCAGTTCTAATGAAGGAATTGCAGTCCCCATATTTGTAGATGTAGTACCTGCACACATTGCCTGCAATAAAAAACAGATATTAGGAATAAATGAAAAAGTACACAGATCTGATTTTTTAGAAAAACCTAAAAAAAACCCCTCCTGCAGGATCAATTTAGCTCAATTACATTTGTTTTCTGGCTACAGAAAAAAAAAAGTCACCCGTTCTTCCTTTTCTATCTGATCTGAATGGAAAATTCCATCATTTTACTTCTTTGCTGATTCTTTCTCCTCCTAATATTCACTGCTTTTCATTCTGCCTTCATCTGCAATTTATCCAGTAAGCATTCATAACATATAGGTTAATGAAACTGTTCAGAAACACTTCTTTAATAAAAAACTCTGAAATTTAGGATGAAAAGAAATAGAAAACAGAGTACATAGCTTGAACTTTCTTTGAGTTACTTGATTTTGAAATTGTCTGGAACAGTCAGTCATCCCAACTTATTGCAGCAACAATGCCAAGAGACTTATTGCATATTTTTATTATGAAAAAATTATGGTTTAAATGTCAACAACTTGTCAAGTCAGTGCTTTCACATTGCCTCAAGTTTAGGTCTTAACCTCAGTCCCATACAAACAATTTCAACCTCTTTAGCAGACTTCAGAAGAGACAAGAGGAGCTTATCTCAGTGAGGTGTCCCTGGAGCACAGATCACAGACTCCTGATTTGACTGCCCCTTTCCCACACCACAAGCAAGCACAGCACTGCACCTGGGTACCAGCTCTTGGGCTTCTATTGCTTTCCAAAACTGCGCTGAAAAAAAAAAAAAAAGAAAAAAAGTCTTTGCCAGTACTAGTTACTCTCACACAGCCTAAATGCCATGTTGGTCTTGACTCTTCCTCTCCTATCACCACCACCCCTCATTTCAGGAGTTCCAGCAAATTTAGAGGCAGTCAGAGGTTTATAGGTCTGGATCTTTGGCCCAACCCTGGTGAATGCCAGCAGAATGACTCCAGAGCTTTGTTAGTCGCCTCCTGTCTGCTGAAGAACTGAGCTCCTGCCCTCTGGACTACCTTTCTCTGTCATTCAGGTCTCTAGGAGTTCAACATAATGACAGACAGCCCTCTGAATCAACAGGATACTGAGGGCTCCTGACATTCACAGGAGTTTTCAAGAAATGATTAGACATGATTAATGCATAATAATTCCCCTTTGCTTTTTAACAAGCTTGGCATTTCTCAATGTACCTATGACTCTTTTAATCCTCTCTCAAAGATGAACTGACTCTAACTGGCTCACATGGGGCTGCTTATAAGCTACAGAACATGATAAGGAGGTGGAAAGCTGTAATTAGAAATGACACTGTCCAAACACCCACCTCAAAGGAAAATCACGTGTCCGTATTTTCACAGATTATGGACTATTGGCAACTTGCCCAGTATTGCATCCTCCAAATGTAATAAATATTTAAAAGCTGCATACATTAACAGTACAGTAGCCAGCTGATGGAGCTGGCTTGGAGCACATCCCATCCTGCAATCAATAATGCTAAGCCAGTCTTCGTCCTCAATGTTCCCCCATCTACCTCCAGAAAGTCACCTGCGTTCTAACACTCTCGTTTTTGAGTTTGTTTTTTTTTAATTGGTAGCAACTTTGAAACAATCCAAGGTAGATATTTTAGAACTTTAAAGGGAGTCACATTCTAGTTTGACTGGAGTTTTACTCACTTTTCTCAAATCAATTTTTGAGATGAAGCTTCAGAAGAATTATTTTCAGTGAATATTTGTACTTACATCATCTTCTTTAGAACATGATTTATTTCATCCTTCGTCTGAAATCAAAGATTTTAATCTTTACATAATACGGATCAAACCTTGAAATATTGTCTGTTTCTTCTTTATTAATTTTTTTTTAATGTCACTATCACAAATCATGGGTGGCATGCTTATTTTCTTTGCTTTTCTCCAGCTGGACTTTTTTTTTTCATCTGACCTTCATTTATGTCAGTTAAATACTAGAAAATAACTTGCAAATTTTAATATTACTTCATTTTTAATGCCATTGGACTTTTTCCTTAAATTTCTATTCCAATAAATGCATTTATATTATAAAGAATGGAGAGCATATTTTTTTATTCTATTTCTCAACTTCATAATAACAAATCTTAAAAAAAGCAGAAGTTTAGCATAAAAAAGATTTCTTAAATAAATCCTGCTTCTCCTCCTTTGAAAGGCAACCTCCAAGATATAATGAAATACTGTTATTCTTTGTCAGATAAATAAAGTAAAAATATGTAAACTAGCTACTTTCCTTATGGATTGTGGTCTGCCTGCCCTATCCTACACAGATATGAATTTTGAAAGCTGCATGGAATCTTGGGTTAATTTAGACAGAAAATGGGTATCTGAACAAAAATGAGGCTGGGTTTCTGTTTATAAAGAAAGGGTACATGGCCACAGCTATTCATGCCTTGATCTCCAGAGTGATTCAGAGGAACAGATTTTACTCCAGCTCTGTGCAATTACTAAAATTGCAACAGCAAAACAGGTCATTCATCATCCTCATAATACCATGAGAAATATTGAAATTATTTCTTACCTTCAGACACATAAATCAGAGACTCTGCTATATTGCTAAGAAGTTGCTCATAATTAGTATGAACCTCTCTTGTCTCCCTTAATATGTTTTTTTATTGCTGTATTTTTCCTTTTTTTTTTTTATGCTAGGGGTGAAATAGAAAAATGATATGAACTACATATTCATATTGGCATAAAACATTGTAAACAGATTGTCAATTGATGATTAGTTGGCACACAGAGCTGTAGGGAAAAAAATATTTGTTCCATTGCTTTGAAAAATCAAGGGTAAAAAACAATTTTATTTTCATGTTATATATTATAGTATTTATAATTTACAATATTTATATTAAAATATAAAATTGTCAAGAAAAAAACCTTATTTTTCCAGTTTGCTGATTTGGCTACTGGATAGTTATCCTGTTCAGAGAAATTTCCTACATTTGTGCACCACCCTCGCCCCCCCTCCCAACCCCTAATATGTGGCTTTACAATAGCACTTTCTAATTATATGTGAAATCATAGCACTGCTGAAGTCTGTGAAAGCTTCTTCCACAGATTTCAATGGAACCAGGATTTTACTTCAGAGGAGATAAACTTCATTTTCATCCTGACTGGATGGGTTTAATTAGGTAAGTGAATTAACCTCAAGGATAATAACCTGACAGTTCAATAGCATTACACTTGGACTCCTAATGTACACAAATTCAAATAGTTAAGAAGAAATAGCAATCCTTCCATCTATAAAAACTAAAGAAAACAATGACCATACTCTGCCTATCGTACAGAAGTATCTGAAGCTGTGAAGTCTGCATTTCCTTCTACTAAGGGTCCAAAATGCCAAGTTAGAAAGGCAAAACCACTTAAGAGCATCTGAGAATAAAGGGGATCTTCTTTAGCCCAGCAATAACTGATTGTCACCTCCAGCAGTCTGTCCATACATGTGCTTCTGCTGTGGGGATAGTGTGACCATTTTCCATTTAGAAATCACCAGATAAAATGAGAGAATGGCATTAGATTAACAGAGTGCTCTAATTTTGAGCTGTGTACAAAGAATTCTATCTAATTCCACAGCAGGGAAAATTTAAGGATATTCAGAGGACAAAAAATAAGACAAAACCACAAAAGAACAAAACCAGGCAATGGGTCATCACAAAGTAACAATTAATTTGGTATTAATTTCATATTATGGATTTGATCATCAACTGGTTAACATTTTGGGCGATGATCCCATTTACACACCTACAAGATACTTCCTTATTTTGACCTTAAAAAATAAATTGCCCCCAAGAATCTGGTCTTAATGGAAATGAAATTCAAAATCTTTCTGAAAAAAACTTAAATCTGAAGTGTGTCAAACTGATCTTTGCCAAGGAAAAATAGTTTTGTCAAAAATATCCTAGGCAACTGTGAATAATCATGAATTATATAACAGTTTTGTTGTCTATCCTGAGGGATAAAGGCATAAAAATATAAAAAATAAGTTGACTTTAGGGGCCACTCCAAGCAAAATAGACCAGGATAATAATTCATTGAGTACAGAATAGCTTTAATGATGACAAGGCAGACATCTTAGGAGCTGCAAAATTTTAATAACACTGCGGGGCTTCACTGACTTTGACTTTGAGCCCTGGTTCCCAAGTACTGATTTAATCTTTCCCTTTAACTGTGAAAAGCCTCTTGCAGTTTTACAGGTCTTGAAGGCTTTACATAGTTTCATACTTTACACCAAACTTGAATTATAATCTCCTGTTAGCTTGAGTTCTTTCTCTTCTACCTAATTTTTCTTCAAAGCAAGAGGTACAGTTTAGTGCAATTGTTCCTCTAAGTATCTCCCCAGGAGTGGTTGTTAGTCGCTTATATGAAGTGCCTCCACTTAAAGTGCCAATTTGCACAGCAGGACCCTGCAGAGCAGTAGTGGCAAGACAGGAGATATTTAAAACAGTATTAAATACGGTAAGAAACTGAGTAGGAAAACTGAGAAAATAAAAATTAAAAAGAGGGTGGAATTTAAAAAAAAATATTGGCATTAGGAACACAGAGCATTTAAATTTTGAAGGTTCGTTGCAATTTTAACATTAATATATTTGTAGGGGAGTAGGGATTGATATTAATAAAAATGGTTCCTTGTCTCTTGGCTGTTCCTGGGAGCACAGAAAAACCTGGTTCAAACCCCTGGTCTGAACCAAGTGAAGAAATTACTTTAATCAAGCTGAATCCACTACAATCTTCTTTCCAGAAGTGCAGTGGGGAGGAAGCCTTAAAACCAGCAGTTTCTTCCAAACATTACCTGAAAACATTGCCTTCCTCAGATCACATCTTAGATGTCTTTCTGAATGCTGAAAGGTGACCACTGCCATAACCTATACTCCAGTCAGTTATGGTGGTTTGCAAATTACAAAACATCCATGAAGCTTCTTCCAGAGCCAGTCCTTGCTATCACAGAATTCTTCCTGTCAGAGGATGAAAACAGCAATGTGAAATACATTTACCTGCATCTTAGAATGAATGCTAAATGCTTGCAAGTTGTTCCTTCAACAGTTTTTTCCCCCCTCAGCTCTGTGGTCTCTTCACTTTCTGAAAAGAAAATAATCAAAATAGAGATTCTGATATATATCATGTATCATGAAAGGAAATGTTAGAGGAAATACTGATAAACTTAATAAGATAATATTTTATCTAAAACTTAGATTAAATGAGTAAAGATAATATTTTTAAAGTTTTCTGTTCTCTATATCCATAATTCTTTTTTTTAATCTGTTAACTTTGCTTGATTTCATTGTCATATTTACTAGCCCTGAAACAGCAGGTGTTAACAGGCAATGTTTTACTGCACACTTAAATTTCTTTGATCCTTCAAACTTATCATTGGAAAAAAATATCAGCCAACCAGCTATTGGAAAAAACCTGCTAGCTTCTAATTGTTTAATGTAATAGTCTAGCAGTGAATAAGTTGTCTGTTATACTGTGTGTATCATCTACAATATGTGGATGAGTCATATTTGTTCATATATGATAAGCTCTGCTAAAATAACTTTAACCACTATAATATATGATATTAAGTGGGTCCATTAACAGACCAGCTGCACAAGATCTTAAGACCAACAGAATTGTGAAATTTAGATTGGGATTCATCTTCCTACTCACATCCAGGGATAAAGCATTTTTTTTATATTTTACAGAAAACAATGCAGATAGCTCTCACAGTCAATAAACCTAGGAGGGAACCCCTATCAGAGCCTGTGAACTGGCAGCTCCTAATGGAAAGCATCCTAGTCTGGTAGGCTGAAAGCTTGCCAGAAACAAAGACAAAACGTTGGAGCTCCATTTTTCCGAACAAATGAGCTTTTCTTTTTCCCTGTGAAAAGAGCACAGAAATGGTACTTATGCTTCTGTCCTGGTCCTTTAAAGGCAATAAATGGAGTAATAAAATAGTTTTTAGCTCCACTGAGCTCAGCTTTAGATTTTGTCTTTAAACAAAACAAACACTTGAGGCTGGACTGTTTCCAGAGCCAGCAGTGTGGGATCTGACTCCGTGTAAATCAGTGCCACAGCAGCAGCTTTCCTAACAACAGGAGCTAAGGCTCTGCTACCCACACTCCCATCAAGGTGCTGCTTACTTGCAGCACATCATCTCACTCATACCCTCTTTCGCACATAATCAAAAGTGGTCCTTGACCCCAAGACCTGACATTCAGCATACAAAACCAGCAAATAGATGTCAGATTAGGAGCAGAACACCAGGGACAATTCGTAAATAGCATAAAAAGCAACTGTCGAGACCTCTTTGGCTGCTTAGCTGGCTTTCTGAGCACTATTTATTCCTGGCTACAGGGGTGGAGCTATTTTGCAAGGTGCTTTTCCCCATTCACTGTGGTGCCTAGGATGAAAGCATGAAGTAGAAAGCAAGTGGTAATAACAAGAGAGATGAAGCAGAGATGGACACAAAAGCCAGCAGCCTTACAGTGAACATACTGCAGTACAAAGAGTCAAGACCGTGAAACAAGAATGTCAAATATTTTTACATACAGGTGTTGAGTGAAGTATATTTGCAGTAACAAATTCTCAGCTGGGATATGGCAATAACTACATATTCCATAGCAGAAGGGCTATTAATTTTCTTTCATAGCTGAAATATATTTGAATTAAAAGAGAAATGTTTGAATAGTGAAGTCTGACAAAGCATAAAAATGGACATGGACTTCAGAGTGACTTTTTATTTTATTCCATAGTGGATTATTAATGTTTGGAGATGTGAAAACTCAAGAAACACTAAAATAATGCAAAAAATAGTCTCTAAAGGGATGGATAAAGAATACACCCTAGGATGGCTATTATCCTCACTAAGAATGAGCCATTAGAAAACAGATACAGAGAGGTCCCAGCTGACTGGAAGCTGGACAATGTTGTCCCAGTTTGAAAGAAGGGCAAGAAAGAGGAAGTTACAGACCTGTCAGTCTCACTTCAGTGGCTGGTAAAGCTATGGAGAAGATTACTCAAAGAAGTGTTAACATCTGAAAGACAACCCTGTCATGGGTCACAGCCAGCACGGCTTTATGAGAGGAAAGTCCTGCTTATCAAACCTGATTTCCTTCTACGACAAGGTAAAGCCAGTTGATGTCAACTTTTTGGACTTCGGTAAAGCTTTTGATACTGTCTCTCACAGAATCCTTCTGGATAAAATGTCCAGCACACAGCTGGATAAACACATCAAGTGGTGAGCACAGAGGGTAACAGTGAATGGTGTAACATCAGACTGGTAACCTGTCACTAGTGGGGTTCCACAGAGCTCGATCTGTGCTCTTCAACATCTTCATAAATGACTTGGACACAGGACTGGAAGGGATACTGAGCAAGTTTGTAGGTGACACAAAACTGGGAGGAGCTGTTGTGTCCCTTGAAGGCCAAAAGGCCCTTCAGAGAGACCTTGAAAAATTAGAGAGGTGGGCAATCAACAACCATATGGAGTTGAACAAGGGAGATTGTCATATTCTGCACCTGAGCTGAGGCAACCCTGGCTGTGCGTACAGTCTGGGGAATGAGATGCTGGAAAGCAGTGCCATGGAAGGGGTCTTGGGAGTTGTGGTCCATGGCAAGCTGAATATGAGTCAGCAGTGCCCTGGAAGCCAGCAGGGTCAACTGTGTCCAGGCAAAGCATCACCAGCCGTTGGAGGAAGGTGGTTGTCCCACTCTGCTCTGCACTGGAATGGCCTCACCTTGAATATTGTGGCAGTTTTTTGCATCACAATATAAAAAAGATATTCAGTTATTAGAGAATGTCCAAAGGAGGGCAATGAAGATGGTGAAGGGCCTTGAGGGGAAGCTGTATGAGGAGCAGCTGAGGTCACTTGGTCTGTTCATCTTGCGAAGAGGAGACTGCAGGGAGACCTCACTGCAGTTACAACTTCCTTGTGAGGGGAAGAGAAGGGGCAGACACCAATCTCTTCTCTCTGGTGACCAGTGACAGGACACAATTGAATGGCTTGAAGCTGTACTGGGGGAGGTTTAGTTTGGATATTAGGAGAAGGTTCTTCAATCCGAGGGTGGTTGGGCACTGGAACAAGATCCCTAAGGAAGTGGTCACAGCACCAAGCCTGACAGAGTTCAAGAAGCATTTGGACAATACTCTCAGGCACATGGTGTGACTCTTGGAGATGCTCAGAATATTCTGAGATTAAGTAGAAAGGCATTGGTTTATTAGAACATATTGTTTATGAAGAAGTAACTCAGCATTTTGTCCTTGTCTCTTTTCTCTAGAAATGGAAGAAACATAATGGGAATTGGGAAGCAATTAGAAGGAATTGGTCTGGTCTTTACTTATTTTGCTGCTGTTAAGTTAGGCAGGTTTAAAGCAGAGAAAATAACTTAGAGGCTAAAGGAAAAATGATTATTTTGTTAACAAAATCTCCAGTAAAGGAGAGAATTTGGAAAAAAATAATCTTACTTTAGCTTTGTGGATAAAGTTTTGTTGATAAAATTGCCTCTGAGGTTGAAATCATGGGCTCCTATCTGCTGGCTGAATGGCACATTCATGGAGAAAGTGGACAGATAAGAGCAAAAAGTATCTATTTGATGTTCCTCTATAAAGAGATTATGAAGGGAAAAAGAAATAATAACCCCTAAAAACCATCTTTGTATCTGTTTGAATCTAATTTCCTTTTTCTGTGCATGAACTATTGGAATTGTACACCCTGAAGAAGTATTAATAAGAACAAAGGTGAAGAGACCAAGATGGTGCTGATCCTACAAGACAGCAAGAGTCAGAGCAGACCCATGAAGAGTAACTTCCCAGAAGTAAGTAAGGAGGTGAACTGAAGAGAGGGCTATTATTTTTTTTAATATATATATTGTTCAAGAAATAGATATCTGAGTTAACTTGCTATCAACTAAGCTAAAAGCTTTCATTATATCATTTCCCCTGGTATATTCCAGTGTTCAAACACTTGTTTCTCAGCAGCTCTGAAATAACTTGTCTTTTTTCACCAAGGAATTGAATTACCATGCAGTTAATGAGGGCTAGGATGCATTGCTAGGTGGGTAACAGAAAGGATCCGAGCTTTACCCACACTTAATAGTAACTTCCAGTAACTTGTTCAGAAGCTTGTTCCCAAACAGATGTTAAGATAAGAGATAAGAGATCTGATTATACTGGAAATTTATCTTTTTCAGTGTTCTGGGTTTGACGCAAATTATAAATTACAAATCACAGTTAGAATTAAATAGTAATATCAGCCTTGGGACATGGTCATCTGGTCTTGGATTTTTTTTAAGGTATGACTGATTTGGCAGACTGTGGCAGATACCACAGAATAGGATTGATCAACCATTTCACCAGTTGGATGCAATGTCTGCAAATGCCAATACAACAGACATGGATGGTGCCATAGGACAAAAAGGTTGTGAATCCCTATGAAAAGGATATTTTGAATTAATAACTTTCTTTTTCTTAGATCAACATCAAAAGTGAACTCTCAGCAAATATTGAAAATTTCTTCATATGTATGCATCCCTGTTGAGTTATGCCTGTTTGAAGAAGCTGGCCAGACCAGAAACAAAAACTGCCTGCTTCCTTTGCCTCCTCTGTGCTTCATGCTGCTTGATGCATTACATTAGGCTCCTTTAGTTCTTTAGTCACAGGCACAACATTTTTAATCAGGGAATGAGATCCCTTGCCAAATAATGAATTAGTGCATCTGACAGATGAAGATAAAGCATGTAGGTTGACTTAATTTTGGCTCAAATGAAGTTCAGAAAATAAAATTGCTCTAGTCAAAACCAGTCTTCAAAGGTCTTTTGTCATCTCAGTTATAGGTTTGCTGTTCATGTCAGTGGAAGATTTATTCATACTGTTACTGATTTTCCCATTCAAGACATGTGGACCAGGATTGGAACAACCAAATCATGTGTGTTTGTAATTATTTTTATGCCTCAGTAGCTTAGTGATGCTGTAACTATGAATAATTGCCTTATACTTTCATGTCAGAGATTCAGTTACCTTTAAGCAAGGGGCAAAGGTGACATAGAGTAAATCATGTTCACAGAAAGATGTGCAGGCAGATCAAGTACAATTTTTTCTGGTAAAGTACTGCTTTTTGAGAATCATTTTTGCCATTTAAACCTAGACTCACTAAATAACCCACAATGCAGCAGAAGTCTCCGATAGGCACCTCATCTTCCTCCACAAAGTCCAAAAAGATGTTTTGTATGCAGCTGTTTTAACCAATGAAGACAAAAGTCTTTCTTTTATACACCTGTTATAGTAAAAGAAGAAAAATCCACATCCTATAGGGAATGATGCACCTAACAGAACATTATTTTAGGAAAAAATAAATCACATGGCATGAAGTTTCTCTTTCCATTCCCTTGAGAAGGAAACAAAACAGGTTTAGCTCAAAATAGAAAATCTTTTGTACAACAAAAGCTTGGGAGCAGGAGTTCAACATAAATTATTGCATGATATTTATAATAATTTATTAAAAAAAATCTAGCAAATATCCCCAAATCAGGACCATTATCATAGCTAGGACTGAGTTTCTCAGTAACCAAAACCTTTTTGCGAGATTTAGATACTTTTTGTTAGAATTTGAAAACTTCACTGGATCTTTTAAATTATATATCTATTGAATATTTGATAATCAGACTCGCAGAAAGATTTTTCTTTCCTCAGTAAGAACTTGTAAATTGTGACCCCCTGCAGGGTAGTCTGATGTCTAAGGCTGTACCTTGAATCCTTTGAGAGAAAAACATCTTCCTTTCTCCAGTTTCCCACCCATCTCAATTATATTTCTAACAGTTTCACCCGTCACTCTAAAGACAGCGTGAAGCAATACCCATAGATGGGATAAGCTACCTTAACCTCTCAAAACTGTGGAGTTTTTTATGCAGTTTTTTGCCCAGTGTAAGCTCTGGGCCTCATTAGGTGACTGTGTTCTATGAATGATATATGGGGTGACTTAGGGTATGTTTTCCTTTGCAGTGCAATGCTGTTCAAGCTCCAAAACTAAAGGCATTTGCATTATATTTTGCCTGAATACAACACTGTATGGAATGGCTACACTGCAGCAGGGTAGCCTGAGCTGGCACCATCTCAAATCTTGTACAAACACACTTTCTCATATGGAAGAACTTGAGTACTTCTAAAATCATCATGCTTTTCGTTTTGTAGGCAGTACACATGGAAAAGATCACCAGAACAACTAGAGGACTAAATAAGCTCTCTTACAGAAACTGCTGAAGGAAACCTTCAGCTAAAACGTGGCCATTGCTGTGACTTCAGTGTCTTCCTCTGAAAAATAAAAATAAACCAGTTTATTTCCAATCTGTATTAATCATCTTGAATCTTCCTCTGAAGCAAAATGTACAAATAATATTTTCTCAGGAAACAGAAGAAACAAGAATAACATCTCTCTCTTGACACATAACACAACACACACATCATTTAGTAATTCCAGATATAAATCTTTATTGGCAGCAAAGTGGATGTGGATATTCCAGATTTAGTGTGATCCTGAATATTTGTCAGGATAATGCTTTTTATTTTGCCAGATTTTCTACCATGGAAAAGGCACTCATTCAGCAATTATAATTTGAAATACGACTGAAAATCAGTGTGAAGCTAGAACTAAGACTATAGAGGGCTTGATAATGGAAAGGATTTATATATCAGGAAATTTGATTTCTAACCTAGGAAGAGAAATGTTAGCACATTTATAATTCTGGAATAAATACAGAAGTCACTGTTTTGGATTAGCCTGGGGATTGCCATATCATTTATGCATCAGGAAATAAAATAATTAGGTTTAGGTATCAGCCATAATCCAGAAGGTTCTCTCACAACACTGCTGCATTATGAACTTTTCCTATTTTGGAAACAGGCAGACTGTGCTAGACCTGAAAAAATGTCATGGCTTGTTTTCTGAGTTACTGACATTTCAGAAGCTAGATCTTAGAATATTTAGGGTTTGATTTTCTGACTGATGTGTTTCGGCACAGGAGACTAATACAGATCAGTCACAAGAAAATAGCAACAAGATAGACTCTTTCCAAGGCATCAAATGAAAAATGTATTTTGAAGTCCTGTGTCATCACTACTAAAACATCCCTGACTTGCTTAAAAAGAAAGCACAAACCAGATATTAACATACGAATAGAAAGACTTGATATCTTAAAAGCATTTTACTTATCAAAGATGCATTTCCAAGATATAAAACCAAGTCACTGTGACAATAATAATTGTGTAATTGTATGAGATCATGATACAATCACTTTTAGTATCCACAGAAATATCGATATATGTTTTCTCAGTATTTCAAAAAGGCAAATTTCACAAAGGTGTAAATGGGAGGAAAAAATTAAATGACAAAGATAACATAAAATTTATTATGTAGGTCTTCATTGCTTACATAATATCTGTAATTACTTAACAATGAAAAAATTCTAATTATTAAGAATTGAGATCATAGTATGAACGCAAAGATTTATAAAAATAAATAGAAAAAAAATTTGTTAATGGTGAAAGTTGATATGTGGCTGAGTGATGCAGAAGTAAAAAAGTACTCAAGAAAAATTTACTGAGAAGGGACAGAACCCATAAAAGGAAATGTCTTGCTATACCAAGAACAAGAGCAGTGTGAAGCATCAGTGGATCACACAAATACATCCTATACTACAAGAAGGAAGAAAAGTTAAAGGTGTGACAGGAACTCCTTGCAAGTCCCAGGGTGCAGTTCTAAAAACTTGATCTAGATGAATCAGAGTAAAGCCTAGATACAGAACATACAGTGTGGTATTGCCACTGGAATCAGAGACATATTTTCTGTGTGACCAGCCTAAGACGATTCATTTGAAGATAACAACAGAATGTGGCCCCATAAAATCACCAAGGCTGCCTGTTTTGAAAACAGTCCTTTCAGGTAAACTAATTCCTCCAAATGTCCAGCTTAGACACCACTGGACTAAAACCAGACATAAATCTGCCTCCTACAGGGCTCCAGGCATGCCCACCTGAATCTTCAGCTCCTAATCGCACAAAATTTGCACTGAAATGTCCTCAGGAGCTACTATTACTTCTTTTAGAGGAATATTTTCCCCGAACAGTCTTCAGAAGAGGGTAAAAACAACTTCCCTTTACATCTAAGGTTGCTTCCTTGCACTCAGGATGATGTTTAATGAGTTTCTCTGGAGAAGACATTTTTTCAGGAATGGGCTGACCTATCAGTGTGGTTTATGTGTTGCAGGTGTAGTGAGAGACCTCTATTTTGTACCTTCCACAGGTATATGGCTTTGCACCACATCATAAAAGAGTGTTTATCTGTCTTCCTTCTCAGCATGGCTCAGATCCATAATTGAGCCCTTAATTTCTTTTCACAAAGAACTAAAATCTGCCCATTAAACTGACAGGTGCAACATGATGTTAATGACTGAGTAGTGCATAATTCTGTGTTATTAACAGCTATTTCTAGGCATGCATGTACCTGTTCTATTCATTACTTCCTTTCTGACTGTTACATTATTCTTCTCAAAGAGTATTTTTCCTTCCATCTATTGAGAAGCTCTTTGTGTTCCTCTTCATTTTTCTATTTGCTCTAATTAGTTTTAAATCTAATTCAGAGAGTTTTCAACCTTATACACTGAATGAAATTTCATGACTTTGAGTTGGATATCCATTTTCATATTTGATAAAAAAATTAAAAAGCCTTACTAATCACTTATAACACAGGTCAAAATTTTAAAATCGTATGTTCAAAATTAATCTATAATTAGTCCTTAATATTTTTAATGTGTGCTGTAAGATGGTAACTTCTTAGCACTTAAGTTGTTAGAGAAGCTCTTAGGAGTGAGGAATTGTAAATGAGGGTATTTTATAGACTTGTTAAACATGCTATTTTTTATTTTTTATTTTTTTACTTTTTTTTTTTTTTTAGGGAGGTTAGAATTCAAATTTCTTTTTTCTTTTCATGATTAATCAGGGTAACATAGTGAATCTTTTGTATTCTGAAGTCAGGCTGCCATTCTTAACTATCATAGTATTTCTGTCTGAGACGTTAGTGGTTTCTGCCACTGTAAAAAGATATAAAGACATTGAAATTAAACCTTCTTAAATCCTATTTGCATAGCCCAAGTTGCTCTGAACATGATATTAATGACCACCTCTGTCCTGCTCTGTGGGGGAGAACTGCACATACTGGAGCACCCTTTTTACATTTCTAGTCTCGGGCTCAAAGGCATCTCTAGGGGTCCCCACTTCCATTCAACTCCAAATCATAATTTTTTTCCTTTCCAAATTCCCCTTTCCCAGTAATTATTCCTGCTAGCACCTAGTGCCATGCTGCAGCTTGTCTGCACCATGCACGACCCCTAAAGGCCCATATACCGTGTCTCCCTCAGATCTCTAGACATGACACAGATCAGCTGCCAGTAACAGAGGGATAAGGAAAAGGATGGAGAAGGCTTTGCCCATGAGGCATATATGAGAGGACTTCACTGAGTCACATGATGGAAGGTATACTTATTGAGCAAAGTTATTTCTGGCACCGTTTTTCATGTTAACCAATGCAGCAGGAAAAAACCTAAGATTAGCAAGTCAACCATTAACCCAGCACCACTGTGTTCACCACTAAATCATATCT
Source organism: Pseudotriccus pelzelni (assembly GCA_035584735.1). NCBI lineage: Eukaryota > Metazoa > Chordata > Aves > Passeriformes > Tyrannidae > Pseudotriccus > Pseudotriccus pelzelni. The sequence goes on from JAWMRA010000113.1 coordinate 103,725,442, forward strand.
GCAGGTGACACATCCACATGCCTTTTGAAGACTTCAAGTAATCATGACCCAAACACTTCTCTGGGTAGCCTGACTACCCTTTCAATGAGGATTTTTTTCCTAATAGCTAAACCTCCTCTGGCACAACTTGAGACTGTTTCCTCTCATCCTGCTGCTTGCTACCTGGGAATAGATATCAACCCCCACCTGGCTGCAACCCCCTTTCAGGTAGTGGTAGAGAGAGATAAGATCTCCCCTGAAACTCCTCTTCTCCAGGCTAAACAGCCCCGTCTCCCTCAGCTGCTTCTCATCAGACTTGTGCTCCAGACCCTTCTTCAGGTTCATTGTCCTTCTTTGAACATGTGCTTCAGCACCTTAATGTCTTTCCTGTAGTGAAAAGCCCCAAACTAAACAACTTTGTCCTCTTCTATAATTTTTTTTGTTGTAGAATGATGGTTTATTTCAGTTAAACAACTTGTGCTTAAAAATCAATCCTGCAGATTTCAGGCTTGTAATTAAGTTACTTATTTCTGCACTAATATTGTATTTCTTGCACACCCACATTTTTCTCAGAATTGCAGAGATGGGTTGACTGCCAGCAAGCATTGGGTGAACTCTCAACCATCATAACAAATCAAGAACAGGGCTTGTTTGGATCAATGACAATAAAAGTCACGACATTTACGCCAGTAAAACAGAAGTTCACATCCGCTAACGATGGTGGCTGAACTCGTATACAACACCTGTTTGACTTGTGTGAACAGACTATCTGTGCTACTGTGACCCTGCTCAGCGTCACTGAAATGCATAGCACTGCATCTGTTTACTGGCAGCTCTCCAGCAGAGCAGGTGTGCCACTTTTCAGGCAGCCAGTTAAGGGAATACTGTTGTAGGTCACTTTGGTCCATTAGAAATGAGGATATGTGGCCCCCAACAGTGAGACAGTAGGACCCCTGCCTGCAAGATACAAGGGGCTGTTTATGACTACATGGTTTTGTAAAAACCTGAATGAAGATGTACAGAGCATGAAAGGCTGGATAGGCATACCAACTAACAGATCACACAATTCAGTATTTTTCCATTCCTGCCTGATATATTTTCTGCCCCTAGCTATAATAAATGCACACATTGCACACATAGATTTCTGAAGGAAAAAAATATGATGTAGGAAGAAGACATAAAAATCTGAAGGATTATGCACGGTAATTAATAATGAAAACCATGCAGAGAAGCTTAACATGAGAGAATCAAACCCAAGTAGGTTCATTTATGTTTGACAAGAACTGCAGAGACACTGTGTCATTCTACAAGGAGATCTACCCACTGTTGTATTGGAAGGAATCCCTGTCCATGGTGGGAACTAGATGATCTTTGGTGTCCCTTCTAACCCAAACCATTCTGTGGTTCCATAATATATCAAATTACAATTATCACAGCTTACAAGTAGTGCATTTATATGCATGTTGGGAACTTATAATACACTTATTCAGCACTATACTAATGTTACTTTTACTGGTTGCTTAGCTTAATGAAAGCAACTTAAACCATGTCCTGAATGTTCTTTTCCTGCCTTCTCTTCAATAAATAAAAAGAAAAGCAAAAAATCTGTGTCAGTATAAACAAGGGACTGTTTATGCTTTTTCTTTGACATCCTTATTGAGACTGTCATTGGTAGACACACAACATCAACGTTCCTTTAATGAAAAATATCAATCAACTAATTAAATTTTCCAGTTTCATAGAAGAGAATTTACATTTTTAGTTTACTTGATCTAGTAGATTTTAAATAATTCCAAATCATCATGGCTAGGCTTCGCGAAAGAAGATTTTAATTCCAAACAATTTTCTTCTAAAATGCTTTTTTCTTTTCTTCAAAACTCTGGTAAACAGAAGTGTAAAAACACTTGTAGGAGCCAAAAGAATTGAGCACTAGTGGTGGCTGGTAGGCAGTAAAGCAAAATGGAATGGTAATTTCTTCTTTATCTCTCCTCAGTTTTTTCCCCTGACTTTGGATGATAGTCAGTCATACACTTGTGTTTTCTCTTTCAAGGTTTTTATTTTTTTGATAGGGTATGACTTTATTCTCAAAGTAGCTTTTGAAATCAATTTAGGGAGCTTTTGAAAACAGTTCTGGGGTTTTGTTTGTTTGCCCTTTTTTTAATTATTTTTCATATACTCAGGAAAGTTCAGACTTTCCTGAGATTTTTGGAAGTTTCTGCTAAAAGGGAATTAATTCAAAGGCCCTCCTAAAAGCTGAATTATCACTCCTTGAAATGGTTTTAAGCTTTTTTTATCCTGCATGCTCTTCAAAGCAATCATCATTCTGCTTCCTTCACTTCCTGCCTATTTCAGCTGCATAAGAAGGTGACAAGCTCTTGCCTTGATGTTGTCATTGTTATTTTTCTTTACTGGGAACAAAGTTGCAGAATATGAGTAGCTGCCTAGGTCCCAAGACCTGTGTGATGTATAGTAATCACATGATCTTATCTAAGCCCAGTGATGACTCTTTTATAGAGTTCAACATATGTATTTTCAGTGCGGAGAACATGGAAAACATCTTGCTTGTACACTCAGAAACATCATTGTATGACAAATATAGCCACAAAGTTTATGTAAGTCCAGTCAAGCTAGCACCTCATCTTTGGATAGGAACACAAGGAATGTGAGAATGATTGGGGTAGCCTACATTTGGGAGCTTATTTGCAGTTGACTCAGTTAGCACTTTCAGAAAGTCTTCAGTTGGGAGACATGAAAGCCAGGAGAACTGCAGTAGCTCTTCTGAGTGCCTAGTAAAACCAATGTTGTTTACTTTCTTGGTGTCTTAAAGGTCACATTATATTAGTGAGGTGAGAAAAAAACCCAGGATAGAGCAGAAATAAAAGTATTAAAATAGTCAGAGCACTGTGACTAACTTCAATAAGAAGCTGAAATCCTTCTGTGAAAATAAAGCCATCTGTGTGAGACTGTCATTACAAATACTGAATCTCAAAGTAACCTAGAAATTCTAGGCTATTTAGTGAGTATCCAAATTACTACTGAATCAATATATTTCTGTCATTAAAGAAAATAATATCTATTTTTTTGTAAGAAAATGAAGACACTTAAAAAACTTCATGGAAGCAGTATAGGAGATTTGACAACAGGTCAACACTTAAACAGCTACATTCTTTGTATTGAAGTCCAGCTCAATAGATCACGAGAAGTTACATCAGAGATCTATGCTGTTCTGGCTATCAGCTGCTCATAGAAATAATTTCAATAACCTATAGGGTGTTGTAGGAATATCTGTGGTATATCCGATCACCAAATAAAATCTTAACTCTTTACTTCGCTCAGGAGCCTTTCAATAGCAACCAATGAAAGAAATCTAGACAACTCCATCTGGAAGCTCAAGAAAAGCCATGCAAGTCCCAGGGACACAGAAGTCCACTGCTGCAATGATGCAACTTGCATAGAGAAGATTTTGAGAAAATGGAAAAATAACAGCTTGAAAATAATATAAAACTATAGTACTTAGTGGAGTTGGTGAGAGTTATGTCAGGCACGTGAGATATTGCAGGAGGAAGATGCTCAACGAGCTCAGATCATTTGAATTTTTAGCATGTAGCATGACCAAATAAAGGGAGATGAAACCATCAGTGAACAATGGGTGGAAACTGCTGGTAGAGAAAAAACATAAATCCAATCCTAACCTAAAATGTTTTACAGTTAACCATTAAAATATATCTTTAGTATATTTAAGCTGTATCACAATGTCTCAGTTTAAATGAGACACCAGTGTTTTGCTGGGAATAAATTATGAGGAAGACCCAAAACTCCTCCCTCTAAGCAATTATAAATCCAAAATTAAGAGGCTCTAATTGAGGAAATAGTGTGGCAAAGGGAGACTAAAATTATAGCAAGGTAGGAATAACAGCCCTTTACTAAAAGGTATATGTGTATTGGCAGAAACAACTAAAGCACACAAGTAAAACACCCAAACAATAATCCTGCACCCAGAAACAATCCCCTTCAAGACAAATTAATAAACCCAACGGTGAAAACAGTTCAATTTGCACCCTTTGGGGCAATTATAGCCACAGTCAGCAGGAGGCGCTGTTGAACCACTGGACATGTGGAGCCTGCAGTTGTTTGAGTCAGTCGGCAGGGGGCGCTGTTGGATCACTGGTAGTTGCCGTGTGGAATCTCCCGAGTGCTGGGGACGAGCTGGACAATGGACGTCCTCCCTTTCTTCACCAAAAGGGAGAGAGGAGGGAAAAGGAAAACACGGTTCCTAATAATGGAGAGCTCACTCTTTCCTGCTGGCTGAGATGCACAGTGGTGTGGTTTTTGTGCCCCTCAGATGGAAATCCAAGTAAAAAGCTCCAAAACTGCAGCACAGCCACAAAAAGCAGCGGTCCCTACAGCTCTGACAGCTCCAACAGCTCTGGTTACACTCCAACCCCCCTCCCAGCTTCCACTCAGCCCCCCAGCCTCCTCCTCGTTTCCCTGGAGACAAGATGAGGCAATTAACATGGGAATGCAGCCTTACTAGCTCTTTTCTTCTGTGGCACTTAGTAGCCTGGATACAGTCACCTTGCCAATCCCCATCCCCCCAATACAGTGGGCAGGGGAAAGGGGAAATTCCAGCATAGCTCCAAGAACAAACAAAACTGTGACGCACAGTCACATAAGTAAGGAATGCAATTATTTTTACCTTTCTCTAGTATTTTCTATAATAGCTTTCTATCTCATTAGACTCTGAACTAGAATGATTTTTGGTTAATAAAAGGACCTCCAACCAGTAATTATTTGAAGTGGTTGAAGTATTAATACTTTAACTTCTGAGTTTGTGTCTCATATGGCTCCAGGAAAGGCAGTTCTATTAACTCCCATTTATTTTTAATTGTTTAAACATGAAGTTTAGTTTTCAGGTAGCAAGATTATAAGAGAATCAGTGGCATTCATTTCAGAATATTGAGTCTCTCAAGAAGATCTCAGGATTCTAGAGACTCTGATAAATATACTTTTTTTCACAATAAATTATTTTCAATATAGCCTCCAGTCTGTTTAGAACTTCTAAGGCAGTTGGATATACATTCAAAACAGGGTTTCTTTAAACCAAACAAACTTCTTTTTGAAATTTTATCCTGCGTGGTAAAACTGGAAATACCTTTCTTAGTCATACCATTGATCCTTCAAATGTATAGAGGGTTCTAAACAAAAATGTAAGCCTCAAGAAAAATAATTGTTACAACAGGAGTACATTAGTACATTAGTAACACAATTCCATCTTTGCCTCTTATCCATTAATCTATCCATTGTTAATCTAATCATGCTTTTTTTCCCCAGATTTATATAGTAATTAAATATGTTCCAATAACTTTATTGAAATTATTATAGAACCCTGTCTAGGTCCACCTACACTTGTAATATGCTGAATAACTGCATAAGCAAGAAATTATTACCCAAATAGTACTTGATGTTACTCGAAACAGATAAACAGCAACTACTCCCTGTTATTCCTTTCCATGACTGTAATAGGGGATGTGAGCCATTCTAGCTTATGGTAAGATTTAATTTTATGTGCATTGTCTTATATAAGTGAAGAAGTCTTTCTTAACCCTGTATCTTGCATGATAATGTGCTGAATTGCTAGATTGTTTCATTCTTTGTAAAGATCAGTTTCACCTAACCAGGAAAATGTCATCAGCCTTTTTGCTGACAGTGGAGAGCATCATGTTTCCAGTCTTCATTAATAAAACCTTTAGGAAAGAATTTGATTGTACTGCTTCTAAAAATACAGTTTTGTAATCTGAACTAGAGACTCAGATCATGAAACCAGATGTCACAAGCCTTAGTACTGTTGCCTGACAATTATTACAACGAAAACTTAAAAAGTTGTTTGATTTCTTGCAAGTAGAAGCTGCCATATGAAATTGAAGTGCTAATTCCTTGACTTTCAGTAAAACAATTTGAAACAGAGCTTGGGATATGAAATTAAATTTAAAATGAGAGGTTGACAGAAAAACATATAACATTTATTGCAACCTGTCCTCTATATAGATTAGTTGGTCATCTTTGTTGGTTTTTATTGTTCATCTAGAGTCACCAGTCATGTTCTGAATACTAATGTAAACAATACTATATGTACGTATTGCAATACTCCAAACTCATTGTATAATGATTTTTAATTCCAAGACTGTATTGTTTATAAAACATCTGTGATAAGATGGGTTAAGGTCCTCTGCGTAACTACACATTAGTTTCTTAGTTCAGGTGTCTAGTAATTAAATTTTGAAATAATTAAAATTATTTAATCAGTAGTACTGACTGTACATCACCCCATCCTCCCTATCAGATAGAATTCTTCCTTGCCATTAGGGTAAATATTTAAAAGACAATATGTGAATTTCAGATCAAAAAGAGTTGTCATCAGTATATACAACTGCTACCATGCTTTCACTGTATGCTTTTAATTCATAAATTATACCTGGCAATTGCTTGTCAGAAACTAAGTAAAAGTGCTAATTGAATTTTCTGAGACAATGTCCCTTTCCTCTGAGGAACTGTCTAGTTTCTCCAGCTATTTTGGTGTTCTGTCAAAAAATGAACCAACAAAATTTTGGGATTACTCTTCAAAAATAATTACAACATTTTTAAGAAATAATTTGATGCCAAATTATATTGCAAAGATATCAAACATCATCAGATATTTTAACAGATTGTTTCTGGAATATGCCTGGTTTAAAAAGAGGCATTCTGTACTGCTTTCAAGAGGTCCTTTCAAAGTTAAATCTAAACTACTAAGCCTTGGCACAAAGTCTCACTGAGTCAAGGATGATAAACATTCTCAGAACAGCATCCTGATCCAAGATGGCCCATAGATCTTCATCTCACAGCATAAAAAATTCCATGTTTTTATGCTATTCAGACAGAAATCAAGTGAGAGATAGATATATAGATGGATATATATATGATATAGAATGATTTTCCATGTCAGATGATGCACGATTTCATAATGTGTTACAGAATTATGGAGTTTCTAAGAGTTTTTAAACAATATGTGGCCACTGATGAACAAAAAGTCACCTTAAGGTATCTTTGCTACTATGCTGCATGATGACCTTTCTTCACACCAATGCTTTTCCTTAAGAGAATATTATACTCATTCTTGTTTTAGTGTCTCAGCCTTTTCTGAAAGCACCTGTGCACACCACGATGTTCTAGCAGTGTAGCTCCAGTGAAACAATATTTGCAACCTCTGACTGCAGATTTCACACCGGTCTGAGCAAATCTGCCCAAAGATCCCTTTTCTGGGCCAACACATAAGGGAGGTATAAAGGTCAAGATGAAAGAGAGATTAATGAGAGATCAGTACTCCACAGGAACTGAAGAAAGATAGACTTAATTGGGATGTGAATTAGCCAGCCTTGGATCTTTTAGCCTACCTTTAAACTGGAAAAGGTTAAGGGGAACAGCAGATCAGGAAAGAAGGTGACAACAGAACTAATGAAAAGGCACAAGTGTCTCAGTGATCAAATGATCCAGGGGAGCGCTCAGTAGGTTCAAATAGTGTGGGTTTAATTAGAGGCAACTGTGATAACAGGCAAGAGGAGAAACCTGTGCTTTCCTAATCACTGAGTTAGAATTGATGTACTTAGTACATGGTGTTTTACTAAAAAATAACCACAAATCTTGGATACTGAAGCTATTAAGATTGCACACATAGAGCTTTTTGCAATGCAGTGAAGTTCAGCAATGCCAGTCTCATCTTCTAAGCATCCCACAGGGAGTCACTAGATGCCTGTGGCAATTAAAAGTGGGATTTAACTCATCAGCGTTGTGTATGCTTAGGTGTTAGCCCTAAACCTGGGAGAAGAGAACTGAATATAAAGCATCCAGAAAACTCTGTAAGGTAATGCAAATATAGATTTTGTGCTCTAATTAGTGTGCTGCACATCTCACACCTTGGATTTGAGCATGTGATACTGCCGGAATCCCTTGGGTCATAAGTGAAGAAGCAAAGAGAGGGTCTAGGACCTTTTCTGATTCAATTTATTACATTTTCTGCTAATTAATATAGGACATATATTTCAGAGACTGATCAACTGAGTGTAGACTTCAGTCTATATTCAGTGTATCTACTTTAAGCAACATCTGGGAGGACCCATGGAAATTTTCTTATAGAAACATTGAGAGATGAGTCTGGTTGTTAAAATATCCAAATGCCAACCAGGAGCTGGTGAACCAGTTCACTTAAGAGTATAACTGGAGAGGAATGCAATATGCTGTCCCACAGATAATGCTGCAATTAGCTGGTCAGTGTCTAGGACTAGCATTTTATTAACAGGATTGATATACTATTATCCCAGGTTTCAGCAGCATCCTTTCATTACAAAAATGGGGACTTCTGCATTACAACCCCCCCCCCAAACAAATATCCAGCGAATAAACATTCAAAACAGGTAAAAGAAGCTTTTTTCAAGCTTCTTTTCACAGGATATTAAAATTTTGCATAAATACTACTAAAACTGAAAGTTTAATTAATTTAATCTAATATGGAAGAAATAAGACTGAAAGGAACAGGAACGCCTTAGGCATTAATTAGTAAACAATGGCACTCTAATAACCCTGAACAACTATTAGAATAGTGGCAGCTAAGACTAAGTTGGTTCTGGGAAATTACTAAGCAACATTCTAAATACAGGTGGCAGAGATTTGGTTCAGACATTGAAATATACACTCTCTTTTTCATATGCATTTCTTGCATAATTTCCTACTTCACAGTCATAAACCTTAACTGTATTAACTTCTTGTTGTTTTTTAATTCTGACTTGTCTAGTTTGTGATGATCTTAATCAGAACTGACAACAACAAACATGTTCCTTTCCAAAAGCAACAATTATCAGTAAGGTATTTTCCAGATCAGCTTTTCAGAACCCTTGCAAATAAAAACCTAAACAAGTCTGGGGAACGCTGAAACTGGAGTGTACTCTCCAGTAAGCTACAAAGTCACATGTGGAGCAGTAAGATCATACTTTGGGTAAAAGGAAGTCACTCTTTGCAAGTCTTCACCAGTGATTGTCCACCAGACTTACTTGCCCAGTAGGATCACTTCAAAGAGGAGTGGACATAATTGTGCTTCTTGATTTTTGAACCTATTAATATTGCAGACTTGAAAGTCAAGACCCAACTCCTAATTCTGTCTTCTTATTGCAGGTGAAAATAAAAACAGGAAAAAAAGAGAGAGGATGGGAAGAAAATATAGCAGAAAAAATAAAGGTAGTAAATGAAATGAAGATCAAAGGAAAACACTTTTTTTTGTGACTTAAAAGATGAATACATTCTTTTACACTGCATGTTACCTCCTATTAAGTTTAGAGAGGCCCTTTGGCTTTGCTGTTCCATATTCAGTACTTCAAAACCAAATTTAAATGTAATTTGTGTCAGAATATACTTGTGCTTCAGATAGCCCTATCATGTGAACTGATTCCAATTTCTAACATGTCTTGGTAGCAAAATTTTCAAAGTGCTGTGATTTCTTGTGCTAACAGTAGCAGTGTTTCATAAAAGACATGGTAAACACTACCTGTATGTTCTGAAAATCCCCAGATTACAGAATGTGTGTTTCAAAATTCAGCTTTTTATAAGCTTCCAACATACCATGGGCAGGTCCAGGAGCTGAACCTCAAGTTCCAGTCCACTGATAAAGACACAGTCACAGTTTTTGTAAGGAAATATTCAGTGTTAATAAATTTATCTCCTTAAAATATTTTCCATGTTTGTAAATGAAAGCAGGCTATAAGCATCCAACCATCAGGAACTATTTTTATCAAAGAGAACATTCCTGAAAACTTTCTATCACATTCATCTTGCTCTTGCCCTTTCCTTTCTGCAGTGGAAAATGCCTCAGTGCCAGCTTTGGTGACTGGTTACTCTGAGTACCTCTGAAGAGACTCAGATGGAAAATGTGCACTTATCTCCAGAACAAAACACAGTACTGTATTTCTCAAATTGATCTTGTGCCACCTCTGTGTTTTGGCACTGATGACAACAGAAAGGAAGTTTCTCAAGCCTGGATCTCCTCCAGGAAGCTCAGAACTAACTGGCAAAGTTTGTCTTACCATGAAATGTTTTAATAATATTGCATAATTAGCCACTTTGTACTTAACAACAGTGGAATAAACGAAGCTATTGCTTAGTGACTGAAGAAGGAAACTACCAAAAGGCTAAATGGAAATATATAAGGAAAAACACAAATTCATTCACATTAGTTCATGTTTGCCTCTTCTCTTGTCTCTTCCTGTACATATCTGTCAGTATACAAGTATCCTTTCTGTTTAGTATCTCTTGCTCTTTTAGGGAAGACAGCAGCAAACTGAAAAAAAAAATAAAAAATGTTTCTATGTCTTCCACAGCAAGATTCCTCAGGTATAAAATAAAAATTTGCAGGCACAGCAAGCAGGCTGGGAAAGAGATATCACTGCGCAACAATTGCCCTGTAAAACACACTTATATTGTGCTTAGCTGTATTTTTTCTACAAATTTCAACCCCATTAAAAATACCTCAAAACCACAATGCACAATAGCTGTGTTTTGTTATGCTTACTTGTCCTTATTCAAATTCATTAGTAAGTTTTTTGTGTTGAACTCATCAAATAATAGATTATAGAATGGAGCATATTGGCATGCTATGCCAATTACCTTCCATAATGTAATTCAAGGCCATGACCAGTACCGCAGTGAACTGTTGCAGCCAATTTAAAAAAAAAAAAAGTGTCTGTAAAATGTCAATTATAATCTAACAAATACTTACTCTGGAGACACCCCACTGAAAAGACATTTTACTGACTTTACGTAGTTGTTAATAAAAGCAAGACTTATGCAAGGGGAAAGTTTTATTCTGTATTTTCATATTCATGAGATATTGCCTCCAATGAAATTGAGTTTGGAATATGCTTTGTATGCTTGCTCCTGGATCTGATGAGATTACCTATCTGAAATTGTCATCTTGCTGTTTTACTTGAAATGATCCTCACAATAAGTCGAGTAGGAAACATAGTGCTTTCTTCATCTTCTGTCATCTTTTACAGAGCACAAATTCCTTAGTCTTTTTTCAGGGTTTGACAGAATCTCTGACATAGTATTAAGCTATTAATAACTTTATGGTCTGAAGTGTCTAAAGGTCATCTTTTTTTATACGCCTTCTTAGTGGATGCTCCAGGATATGACATCCCTGGGTTGTCAGAAATAACACATCTTTTTTTAATTATTATTTTGAAAGAAATATACTTTAAAAACTTCAGGCTAATCTTAAAATCTTTTCTTTGAAGGTAGTGGAGGATTCACTGCTGACAACTCTGGACAACACCAGCCTTAATTCAGCTGTTTAGTATCTTATGAAAGAAACACATAAGCACGTTGTGTTCAGTTTTCATCTGCTGTTCTGGAAAGATACTTGTTTCTTGTGGGTCCTGTGTCACACCTCTCACCCTTGCGCAAAATTTTCAGATATGGAAGAGCATGAAAAATGGCCCTGGATGCCTAAATTTAAGAAACTTATACAAGCCTGTAGCAAGCAGGTCAGCTAAATGCCTTCTAGACCTGAGTGATTGTTGTCCAGGCCTCCACTACTTGTACTGCCCAAACTGTTGTTTTCTCTAAACTTCTTTGCCCAGAGCTGGAGCCCACCGGCAGAGCTACATTCACCTGCCCACCTACAGGCATTCAGGTGATTGGAGATAGGCAGAGGTATCCACAAGCTGCTAACATATGTAGTATGGGACTTGTTGAAGGGTGGAGTTATTGCTGAGGAGCAAAGGACACCAGGTACAGCACTCTAGATCAGCACTAAAGCAGCTGAAGTGAGTTAATCTGTAAATTAGGAAAGTTTTATCTCCCAGTAGATTTGATCATCTGTCACTTATTTGAAGAGAGGCCAGAGACTTCCCTGTGAAGAAATATATATTTTAATGGCCAAGAGAGTTGCATGTATATATTCCTTCATTCTCAATACATTATTCTCTATTTTCTTTTTATTTTTACCATTACTTTTTATTTTTTTCTAACAAAGGGTTGTAAGAGCTTTGTCTCCCTGGAACAAGACGTATTCTGAGAGACCAGTGGAGGAGATAAGGCTGATTCTTAAGGTTAACTCACAACTCCCAGAACAGGGAGAGTGTTGATTGAGGTTAGGCAGGTAGCAGGGCAGACTATTGTAGAGCTTCCAAGCAACTCATCAGACAGCCTGCTGTTTTGAGCAGGTCTATTTGGCTCAAAGCATTGTAGGAATTAACAAGATTTAAGAACAACCCAGGAGACAGAGGACTGAATTGATTTTTGAATGCTACTTTGGCTGTCCCTTTCCAGGGAAGCTGGTTTAGTACCGGACCTCATCCCCTATGTGTGACAAAGCTCTTCTTATTCATTTGAATCTGTAGAGCCATTCAGAAATAGCTGTTCCACACGGATAAACAGGTTTCCAGTTGTCTAGCACATGCAATAAAAATTCAGATGCTGTTTTGTATGAGAAAAAGATACTCAGAGTTAACATTTTTTTGGTTTTGCCTGCAGGAGAATAAGTAATGAACAAATGCTAACTAAAGAGATGCAGACAGGAAACAAAAAATATTGGTAAACATCAGGGTAAAAGAACTAATTTAGTTTTTAATTTATTCAAGAGATCAAGAGTACTCTGTGGAGGGCATCTCAAATGAATAGTTTAAACATCTAAGCAATATCTAATCCAGAAAATTTGTTAACTCTACAAGGACACCATAAGTGTATACTAGCTACCCATTTCTCTTTGTTAAAAACTAAAGTCATTAAAGAGAAAAGAAAGAAAACGCTAAGCTTGCTGTTACTTTAAGAACTTAGTGTAGAAGACAGAAATATTTTTTCAGTCCTAAAAGGAATAAGTAGAGTCACAGGTCCTGAACCTTGTGGCAGCTCTTCTAAGAGGTTAATGTAATCTGGCTCTTGCACAAGAAAAACCAAACCAAACCAAAAAAACAAGGACAATTGCCATTTATCAAATTGATTCAGTGATATAACAAGACTGTAGTAGCATGAAAATGGGCAAGATCATTATTTTTTTAGGAATCAGAATTTACTCAAGCTGATATGAAATATCATAAATCCAACATCTACAAGTGACTCCTGGAAGTTTTCTGCACGCTGAAACTCCGGTGTGCACAGTACTGGCTGCCAGTGCAGTGGCTGAACATCTCTGATCACAGCAGTTCAGAAAGGATCCCTGGGGTGGCTCTACGTGTCCTCCCTGAGCAGGCAGAGGAGCCCATTTCCTTTTACCTTCCTGTTCTTTGTCCTCCCAAGAGGTTTTTGTGCTGTCATCACTGTGCCTATAGCCCAAACTGAAAAAACAGGGAAAGCCAAATCAATCCGGAGAGCTGGCATTATTTGTGGAAGTAAAAGCCACCAAGCCTGATCCCTTTGGCAATAGCATCCTTATTGCCTACTCATGTAGGCCACAGAGGCAACTTTATTCTGGCTCCTGAGAATGTCCTTAGACCTTGGAGCACCTTTTTTGGTACCAGTCATGGTCGAAACTGAGGAGTATCCTGCTTTCTTCATGCTTTGATTCATGGCCATGCAATTCCAGACTTTCCTGGATATTCTCACTACACAGTTGCTACTAACTACTAATATGGTACACAGAAAGTAATTACTTTTTCACTCTCACCATAAAATCCTGACATGACAGCAAGCTTCTTAGGGCCCTGGACACCCCAGGCAGATTCTAACTGGGTTTATCAGTTTGATGTGTTGAAAGGAGAAGTCCTATTAGGCCTAGTAAAAGGACAGATATGAACATTTTGTTTCTTAAGTCTCTTTACATCAGCAGTTTATGTCAGGTCAGCCTCTTTCTCTGTGGGCTTCCTTTAGAACTATTGAGAGGGGTTAAAATGCACCTGTTAAAATGGGCCTGGTTACCTGGGTAAAATGCACCTATGATGGCTGCTGCTGATTCCCCCACATGCTATACAAATAATAATTTCCTATAATTATTGAAAAACTCTTTCTGCTCTGATGGTGGTTATTCAAAGTAAGATTATTTAATTGATTTTCTGTGAGGCTTGAATCCAGAATGTTATCAATGTATGTCTCCATAACTTTAAATAGAAGGGTACATAAAATCCATTACCCTTTTTTTCCCCATTTATTTTATTTATAAGTGGGAATAAAATAAATAAATGCCACATACTACTTAAGAAGTCCTAACCTCTGGACCATTTTCTTCCTCACAAATGGGAAATTCAGAGAACTCATTAAGAAATTTGCTGCATGCTATCTCTCATAATATATAACTATGTTGATCAAAATGAACTCTCTGTCAACACAGTAATTAAGTCCTGTGAGGAATACAAGCTTTGAAGAACTAAATAGAATTTGTATTCTCATTTATATATTTAGAGATTCCTGATAAAAATCAATTTGTGCAGAGAAGTGAAGCAGCTAGTCCCTAAGAATCTTCTCAATTATGGCAAAGAAGTAAATGCAACTATAACTTAAAATTCTGTATGAAAGCAAAATCTGAGACTGAATAGTATATTTTGGTTATATTTAGTATATTTTGATTAGTGTATTTTCTTAGCTGACAACCAAGATTTTAGAGAAATCATTTCCAATTATATATTTTGTAATTTGAGAAGTATGTGTCCCCTTTACTTCCAAATTTACTGTTTTAGAAGATTCTGATACTCTTTTGATTAAAACAGGGTTAGGAATAGAGCTGGATAGAAGCTTCCTCAGACACTTGAAGCATTTGGGACCTTGGTCACACATCTTCATTTCTCTATCCACTTCTCCGTTCTTCATGATTCCCAGCTGACCTAAATTGCCTAGCTCTGAGCATCAAGGGCAACCAACAGGATTATTTTTTTTCCCCTTTTTTTCGTGTGTGCATCCTGTTAATCACTTTTGGCAGACATCTCTCACCGTGTCTGTCCTTGCTGTGTTTCTGGGGACTCAAGTGTGGTATAGAGGCCAGAGAAGTGTTTCCTCAAGGCAGACTTCCATGAACATCTGAATTCTTCAGTGTTCTTCATTAAAATGCAAGCCAGTAAGCCTCTCTGGGTTCCTGGGAGCTTTGTAACAAAAAGAGAGGTCAAAATGGTTCAGTGGCAAGTGAATAAAAAAAAATCAGAAGTCATTGTGTGTAGTATAATGTAAATGTATACTGTGATGTAACATAAATACCTATTGGCTACCTATTTTTGGCAGAGTGCAGACCATAGTATGTGCAGAAATATCTCAGTTTTAATCCTGATCTCGGCCGTGAGCACTGTGTGATGCTTTAGTGAATTGCCATGCAGGCGTGGAGCAAGATTCATGTGGAGAGCCACCAACTGATCTGAATGAATTTGTCTCATGAAAAGATATCAGAGGGATTCATGTTAAAAGGGTCAAAAAACAGGTCAGCAGAACAAATTTTTGGAGATTCTTCTTTTTCTCCACTAAGTTTAGAATGGAGTTTGGTATAATTAACTCAGACCTAGAAAACAGACTTTTAGCTACCTACAGTTAGGCAAAATGATTCCCCCTCCTATAGTGGAACAGTTTGTAGAAGACATGACTAAACTTTCCATTTTCCAGCCTCATTGGGATTTCCTAATCAGCTGATTTCAGCTCCTTCAACACCTCTTCCATCTCCTGGCAAGGACGCCTTAATATTCCATTTATAAACCAGAAATCATATAAAACATTTGAAGTAATGACAACTAGACTACCAATTAAAAATAAAATAATTAGGGGAAACTAATTATGTAATTTCATGATGTGTTCATTTGTTTATGGCATATTTGTCATGAAATAAAGGAAAAGAAAAAAATAACTTACAAAGTGAAGATGATTGTTACTAAATTAATAACTACTTTAAATTGTGACATAAAAGATGCAATAATTTTTCCAGGCTTTTGGCAATACATATTTTTTCAATTTTACCCCTTCATCTGAGATACATTTTAATGCTCCACCATTCAAAAGGGACATGGAATTCATTAATACTTGACAAACCTCCTGCTCTCTCACTGCCCTACAGGTAACCAGCAATTTCTGCCAACTCATTTCTGGTCAGTTTAAAAGAAATGTTTGGTATTTGCTGGAAGACAGCTGAAAACACTTGGATTTCTAAGTTTGTTTCCCTGTTTGTATGATTGATGATATTGATCTTAAAGGAGAGAGAAAGGAACACACTCAATCTCTCCGATGTCTTTGAAGGGAGGGTGGAAACTAACATTTAGGAATGCATGTGCTGTTACGAGTTTGTCTGGCTCTTTTGAACTATTTCCTTTCAGTCTGAGGGGAGCCTTGGATTTGTGACATTGCAAAGGTAACTTGTCTCTCAAAAAGTAAAATCAATTACTCTTGGGATTCTCTTTGTCAATATTTTTAAAGACATTCTTGGCAGACAAGTTTTTTTCCTCTTACCTTTTAAATTTTTTTTTTTCCCGTGGTATCAGTTTATCTTCTCCAGATATTATTTAATCCAGAAAACTGAATCAAGGAATAGAGCTGAAATACTTGAAACATATTAGATAAAGTGCAGTTCTTCTCTTGCAGACCAGCATATGCTTGCACAGTCAGGTACCACAAAAAAGAGAATTTGTGCTGCTTGGAACATATGTTTTGAAGTGCTAACATAACCAATGCATGCAATTGAATAGGCTTAGGTATGTTCAAGGCCATTGATGATACTTATGACAGAACTCACACTAAAACCACATTTTCCCAGGAAGAAATGCCAGTTACTGTCACATTCAAAAGTATTTGATAAAGTTCAGGATTCAACACCTGAGATTCTGAATAATATTAAAGATAGTTCTGTAGTGAAGGTTTTGTGCTAGATTCAGATGGCAATTCATAATTCCCGGGGGGTAAAAAAAAAAAAAATTAAAATGTTAGTGGTTTCTTTTTAAAAAAAAAAGAAGAAATGTATGGAAGTTTTGAAAACATTTGAAATAGGAAATTCAGCAAGTAATGAGTCTGGGACCATTTGTCTAATTCTAGAGCAGTAAAAATATCTTCAGAGTCTACTATACTCAAACCAGTATTGTTACTATGGCACTGTCCTGTTTACATGGGTACTGTCAAATTTGCTTTAATTTATCACATAAAATGCTAACTTATCCTTTGATGACATTATATTTAATATTTATTCATAGAACTAGGCTGAAACTCAAAAACTTTATCATATGAAGTAAGTGAAGATAATAGTGCTGAATCATGAACAGCTCATTTTACACTTGTTAGAAGAATGCAATGTAATTTTTTTGAAACCCAAAGTTGCTTTCCTATGGAAGTTAAGACATACCACTTCATGACATGCTCATTTATTCATGCAGTGTTTATCATGAAATCTATAAAAAACCTCATAAATATTGTGGTGATCTCAAGTAACTTCAAGCATAACTAAAGCAATAGGACAGTGATTTGAGCAAGGAGCACTTTAAAACAAAATATTATTTTGATTGAAAGTTTTCAAGTGATGGAGACTCTGCCATCCCCAGGACACTGGGGTGATCAATGAGTTGTTACAGTAATTGTTCTATTTACTGCTCACTGAATGCTCTCAGACTAAATATAAATACAAGACACAAAATGTCACAAAAATAAGGCACAATTTCTGCTTTAACATTCTAACCATTCAATATGCCTTTTCACTAGAGAAGACATTCTTTAGTCCTGAAACAGTCAGTCTGGTCGCTTCTCAGTCTGTCAAATCTAATGGCATTTTTTAAACTGTGCCAGTTGATATTTAACAAACTTTCTGTGATTAGTAATTAAGAAGAGCTTCCTCATTTTATGGGGCATAATATGCCATACAAAAGCATAAATCTGCTTTTTCAAGCAGAAGAAAGAAATATTTAGTCAATACTGTCATTTCAAATGACCTTTTTACTATTATTATTGAATCTTTTTCATACTGAATTTTATTTATTCTTTTTATGTTTCAATTACACCACTTTTATGTTCATAGCATGCTTAAATATTTGGCTAATTGAAAGCCAGTCCAACTACACAGACAAATGCTTATAAAAGATTTTGCTTTTTCAAAGCATCATTCACAAAAATGAAAGCCACGAAATGCATTCAGTATTTACTTAGTTATATAATCTCACAAAATATTACCCTAGAAATTCTTTCATAGTAACAGTAATTTTAAATCATTATGTATTTTCAAAGACTTCCTCTAGATAATGTACCTCAGGAATACATCTGTTCATGAAAGGGCATCAGATAAGATGCAGTAAGCTTAATTTTTCCAGAAAGAAATTAATTAGAAGAAAGTAAAATCAAACATAGGATTCTTAACACTATGTTCTCTCATTCTGAAATTTAGGCAAGTACAGTGAAACAACTTCTAAATAAGTTTGAATTTGTTTGCATTAAATATGAAATACTGACAGGTAGGATCAGTTTAGGATTTGTAGATGGAAGATGGAGATTACTATTTTCCCTACAGAAAATCTCAGAACATCTCCATAGCAGAATGAACTTCTTGTCTTACAATCTTGACCAAATAAAAACAGATGCTACTAAACAAAACAAAACCAAGAAAAGACCCCTTTCATTCATTTTGGTCCTTCTCAGGAACTGAAAGGATCACAGATTGCTTATAATACTGTATTTTTTAAAATTTTATTTAGAATACTCTAGGACGTAGAGTAAGAACCCAAGCTCTTAACAAATTGTTGGAGGAATTTGTGAAAAAAAAAAAAATTATCAATCTCCACTATTCACGTGTAATGACATTTACATCAAAAAGGGGCTTTACTTAAATCTCAGTTAATGTGTAAAAATCACTGATATCTTTGTAAAATGTTACGAACTTCAAAATACACGGTTGATAATTTACAAAAAATAAACAAATCGTGCTTGAAGTTGACCATGTATGTTCATGACAATTCACATTGATTTTCACCTTTTCAAGAGAAATAAAAGAGTGAATTATGTTTTTCATCCTCTGGTTTTATTGCTATCTGTTTCAGAACTGATATGCTGCTGTACTTCCACATCTGAAAGCTGAAACTCTGGAGAGATCATTTTTAATGCAAGGTTAATGTGATCTGCATGGAAATTTTCAGAATATCTCAAATGCAAAATAAATTAACTGCTCCCTTCCATGTCAAAAGACCCTGATAGATTAGAGTCCCTCCATGTGGCCTGAAATATTTTCATTTTCAGACTCAATCGATGAATGAATTACTGTTGTTGATGAAATCTATGCGTTCTAAACAAAAGCCTACATAGGCTTTCAAGTACTGGTATGAAAACACCCAGAGGGAATGCATGGCAACCTTTGTATTAATTGGAAGTCCATCCTTCCCATAACCTTTCCTTTCTTTGATGCCCTGTGAAATAGAAAGTGAAGCTGCAACACATGACCTCAGCCAAGCAGAAGCACTCCAATCCCCAGACGCTTCCTTGGCTCTTTTCTGGAAAAAGTGATAGACAAAACCTGCAAATAAGAGAGCTCCCCGTGTCCCATGGACAAAGAGCGAACATACTGATGATTGTTTCACATTCATGTCTATGTGTCCTTGCACCAAGCAGATCCAAAGGCTCCAATCAAATCCATCTTCTTCCCTACTTCCCTGCTTCATTAGTGACAAGTTTTGTGATGAAGTTTGACAGCCTGACCATTTATGGGATTGAGTGCTGCATTTCAGTGGGAATATTTTAAACCCATCCTGAATTGGAAGGATTCCTTTGAAAAATGTTACAAGAGAGTTTTGCATTACCTTTACTCTTTTTCAGCTGCTTCTCCAGAGGTATTTATTTTCAGAAATTCAGTGTCTTGAATGGTGGTGTCATTTCTGAACATGGATTGTATAGTTCTTATGTTGAAATGAGGCGTCAAGCTCTGCTAAATATATTTACATGGACCTTACCTTGGAAATCAGCTCTCTTTACCCTCCAGACCAACAGGTAATGAAGACTAAAAAAATTACAATCTTCAAAAGAGGTACTTTTTAATTATGCACCGCAGTCTGTGTCAAAAAAAAAGAAAATGTTGAAAGGTTACTTTTGAAAATTTCTTTTCCCACAGCAGAAGTCTCTGGCAGCCTCTTCAGGGTTAAGGCATGCAAATGATGTCTCAAAGGACCGCTACTGGGTTTTGATTCGTGAGAAACTGAATGTGTTTGCACTTTGGAAGCAGGAGTTGTTGTAGATCAGTCAGCCCAGAGAAATGGAACTTCTCCCAGCCACAAGATTTGACCTCTTCTTGGCTTTGTTCATGGGAAGGGGAGTTGTGCAAGAGGTGCTCCCTGGGCTGTGGGGCACTAGAGGAGGAAGCTGGTGCTCATGTGTGACTGTGGCGACGTTGAGGAAGGGCCATGCAGGACTCCCTCATGGGCATCTCTTATTTCTATGACTACTAAATCCAGGAATTTCTTTTTAACTGAGCCCAGAGGAATAAACAGAAACTTTATTTACTGTCCCTATCCATATTCAGAGAGATCCTGTGCTTCCTTCACAAGAGCTAGAATAACACAAGTTGCCATAAAACCATCAGAAACAGAGGAAGCATAAAGAAAAGCAAGCCTAGTATGTGCATTAGAAGTGGTGGCACTGTCATAATGTTGAGGAAAGGAAAATTAGCTTCAGCAGTAGAAATGCCAGGAGTAGTTTTTATTAGCTTTTTCATATGCTTTTTCTTATTGACTGTGCCAGGATAAAATTTCTTTTAGGCATACAATATATAGAATTTTTCTTTCACAAATCTTCACACAGAGTTCTGCCTTCAAAAGCAGTACACTAATGAAGGGAAGTCCTCAGAGAGAAACTGTTTAAATAATTAAAATATCTGGCATGCTTAAGAAATTAATTCTGCTGCAACTTGCCATTTATTTTTCATCTATTGAGAGTAATCAAACATTTGAAAGAAATTACTTTGAAGAACTTAAAGGAGCACAGTTTATAGTCATTAGTCAGGTGATATTAAATTAGTGAATGTTTCTCTCATAATTAAGCCACAAAAAGAAGGGAAATATTGCCAGGTGATGAAATGAGTATGGTAGAATCTCAAAATGGATGATGCAGTACCTGATCCTGGCAAAGGTATTTGAAACATACGGGTAAACAGAGCCTTATAGGGACTTTCATGCTGTGTCTACATTTTTGCTGTTATAGCTATAGCTGTAGGGAAAAAAAACATTATTTTTATGAGACTACATTCAGTGGGCAGGAGTATTTGAAAAGATTAAGAAAGAATATGTTTCTCCTGATACAGGCTAGTTACAGTGTATCAGCTGATGCTCAGAACTGGATTGAGCCTTATTAGTAGTATTGGCATGTCCATCCACTGAATAACTCCGTGAGAATGTGAGAGAGTTAGTTAGAGCTGATTTAGTTATTTGCATTGCTTTGCATTGTGCCCCACAAGCAGATCTGAAATGTGAAAGCAAGTTAGTGGTAGGTTACGGTAGTATTGCATTAAGGTTCTCCTTTTTGAAGTGGAGATAGCAATATACAGGGTCTTGATTGAGGGAACAGAATTTGCTGGAATTTTTTTTCTTTCTGCAAAAAACCAGAAAGGTTTAAAACATTCTTCCTATTCCTACCTAAGAAGTAAAAAGATCCTGTAACTGAAAATGTGAAAAAAGAAGGTGGAGGAAGAATATGCCCAGCACTATCATAGACAAGTTGCAGAATAATGATGTCATTAAAAAAAATCTGTTTCTGCTGTTCCCAGAGGATACAACTGTATATGGCAATCCAGAGTATTCAGAAATAGAAAACACCAAGAATCACCGAGATGACTGATTATTTTCACTTGGTTGCTTGTATTTTGGGGTCCTGTATGATTTTTTGCATCTGGCAGCACAGAAAAGCCTGTGATATAGCCTGTTACCGTGTTTGTGTATAGCCTTGTGTTATGCTCACTATGGGCACAGTAAATTTTCATTAAAACCTTCACAGAACCAATTCCTATCATGAATATACTGAGAACATAACTAATAAAGAAATACACACAACCTGTCCGGTTTCATTTATATTTTCATGCAATTACTTTTCCACCATTAGATGTACTTCATATTCTTTTTGGTTGCTTTAGCAGCTTTTGAGACGGTTGGGAATTTCTCAGTTTCATATCTAAGGACATTTTCTATAGTTCTCATGGAACTAATATGAACATCTAGTATGTATATCTAAAGATGACCAAAGATGAGGCATGTCATGCTCACAAATTGGCAGGTTTCCTAGGTTTGAAGTTTCATTGGGAAATATAGATAGTGAAATTATTTGGTTACAGAGGTGCCACATAATATCATCTCAGTGTTACAAAGCTGGGAATTGGTCTTGTCAAGTAATTACTGCTTAGAAGCTGGAGTCAGGAATAATCATTTTGTTTGTTTGTTCTCATCTGTATCACTGACTCTGTTACATTAAGATAAGTAGCGTAATCTGTGCACTGTTTCGCCATGTAAAATATTACCTTGTTTCACAGCACTATTGCACAATGTAATCATTGCCTGTTAACATACTGTATATCTGTTATCTAACTGATAATGCAAAAGAGAAATGTGGTGTGCTAGGAAATTAATTAGTATATTCATTTTGCTACACAAGTGAGGGCAGTGCCTCTGTAAATAGTTTCTCCATTCCTCCAAGACCTGTTTTATTTTCTTCAAGTGAAGAAATTCATTCTCCTTTCAGCTATGCTTTATAATGTTAATATGTTCCACAATTTGAATGTTTATAATCTGTGACCAGTTTTAATTTAATATCTCAAATGTATTCAGAATTTTCCGACACTTTGTTTGCCTTTTGCTTGCAGTATCAATAATAATAAATAGTCATGTTATGTTTTCTTCTAAATAAATCTGCACCCAGAGTAAAAGAGTCACTACCTCAATGACTGATACAAATGAAATGTTATTCTTATCTTTAAGATCAGTTAACATTGTTCATTTGCTGATGAAAAGTTCAACAGGACACACCAATGTGAGCTTGCAGGCCAGAAGGCCAACCATGTCCTGGGCTGCGTGAAGAAGCAGTGTGGGCAGCAGGTCCAGTGAGCGGATTCTGCCCCTCTGCTCTGCTCTGGTGAGACCCCACCTGGGGCACTGCATCCAGCTCTGGGGTCCCAGCACAGGAAGGACATGGATGTGTTGGAGCAAGCCCAGAGAAGGCCACAAAGGTGCTCAAAGGGCTGGAGCACCTCTTCTATGAAGATGGGCTGGGAGAGTTGGGGCTGTTCAGGCTGGGGAAGAGAAGGCTTTGGGGTGACCAAATTGGGGCCTTGCAGGGAGCCTACAAGGAAGATGTAGAAGGACTTTTCACAGGGGCATTAAATGACAGGACAAGGAGGAATGGTTTTTAATTGGCATACAGCAGGTTTAGATTAGATATAGGGAAGAAATTCTCCACTGTAGAGGTAGTGAGGCACTGGAACAGACTTCTCAGAGAAGCTGTGCTTGTCCCATCCATGGAAATGTTCAAGGCCAGGCTGGACAGGGTCTTGAGCAACCTGGTCTAGTGGGAGACATCCCTGCCCACAGGAGGGGGGTTGGAATTGGATGATCTTTATGGTCCTTTCCAACGCAGGCCATTCTACAATTTTACGAAATATCTAAAGCAGCTCTAAGCATCTACCTCATGTCCTCACTGAGCTATTCCTTGGATGGACATCCCAGTACTGCTAATTCATTCTACTATTCTGTGATTTATGGCTGATACTTCAAAGACCAGGACACTTCTAAACAAGCAGCGATATTACGTACTGCAGAAAAATAAGGCCCTGTCTTTATATTTAAAAAGTTGAAAGCTTTTTTTTTGGTAATTTTTCTCATTGCTTTAATATTTAAATTACTTAGCTGTTTTTTCTCACTGGAAATGGGAAACAGGACAGATAACTTCACTATAAAAAATTTAGAGTTAAAATGGCATGATATTTTAATAAGATAGCCCAGAAATATTGCATCCAATATGAGGTTGTTAAAGTTAAGAGCAATGGCTAAACTCTTTGAAATGTATAGCATTTTCTCACACTGCTCATTCATCAAGCACCTTATAAAGCTAATTACAACCTAATTTATTGTAGCCTGAATAGCAGGAAATCACTACTCTCCTATGAGTATAGTAGATAATCCATTAAGCATCACAGTAGGATATGAGCCCATCAGGAGCTTCTCAGCAAGAAATGATCTATGTCTTCTAAAGACAGGCAGAAGGCTGGCTGTGCAGAGGTATGTCCTATTCAAATCACAAATTTCTGTTGCACTAATCATCACTGAAACACATCTGTGATACTTCTGAGCTGTAAAAGAGACCCGTGTCATTAGAGATGGACAACTTGTGTTCCTTTCCCTTGTGCTGCCATGAATGATAATCACAGACCCAGAGCTGGGCTGTAGCACAGAGACCGAATCATGGCAGTTTAGTTATTGATTTGATTGCTTTATCTGTCACTCATGTTCCCTGCTCATGCTGTAGCATTTTCATTACAGGTGGTGTTCTGGAAGTCTCTATCTTCTTCCCAGCTACTCGTTTCCCAGATGTTACAGGAAATGAACTATTCAGAGGTTTGAGTTAATTTGACACCAGCTAAGAAGTTCATCTAGAGCAAAAACATACACAGTCAGCATGACCACATAAACTTACTTTCTCTAGGAAATCAATCTTAAAATAGAAATAAACATGAAGGTTAAATTGTAAAAGTAAATGATAGAATAACCTCAATTCTCTGCCATACATGGACACAGTGATCCCTTGCAAGAACAACTCTACAGAAATATTCCTACTACAGCTTGAATCTGGAGGAAAGCAGAAAACTTTTCTTGAATCATGGTTGTGTTATATCTGCATAACAAAACAACATCTCCTGATATTTTCATGTGTCCATATTCTTGCCATCTATTGTGCAGTCACTGTATTGAATAAATCTCTTGTTGTAAAATTCTTGCCTCTTTTTTTTCTTTTGATTGTTGCAATTTATAATAACCACTGCTTCCACTTGTGTGAGAATCAGAGGTAAGATCTGTAACCTGAAAAATAACAAATCACCTCAGTGGGCCACAGATTTCATGTCTTCTCACCTCTGAGCCCTGTGAGACAAAGAAGAAGAGATGGAAAGTAAAGATTTTTATTAAGCAGGGCGTTTTCTTTTTTCAAAAAAGTCTTGAAAAATTAGGGTTTTTTTTTTATTTTCTAAAGGAAGTACATATAGATTCATTTATTTAGCTGATTTAAGTAAATTGTAACAAAATTGATTAAAAATACTAAAAGCTTGGGTATTCTAAAAGTTTAAATATTTTTTTCTCTTGTAGGTATGCCTTCTTAGCATATTAGTAAATAATATTTTCATCTAATGAGATCCTTCAGTCAAAACACTGATTATCTAATTTTTAAAAAAAACCAAGTTTTGAAAGTCAACTCTGTTAGGCTTATTTAGACATACAAAGTTAACAGCCTTCAAAGGGAGTGCTGCTGACCAATACAATAACATATCATTCTTTAAAGAACAAAGTTTTAAATTGGTTACTAAATTTACTAAAGCTGGACTTTGAAAGGAACTATTCTTCACATTTGTGAACTCTGTTCTACCAGGGCAGTACATTGTAAAAAGAATGAATATCTCTTAACTTAGTCTAATTTGGAACATTAATATCATATATATGGTCAAAGATGTCATTTTTTCCACCTACTCTGGTGAAAGCTTCATCTGAAAAAAATCTCTTCGGTCTGGAAACTGCACTTTCAAATAAAATTCAGGCAACTCCGGGAGAATTTGGGCAGTACAGGAGTAACAGATACAGAAGACACAATCCATGAGAAAATGCCGAAGGATCTGGCTGTTGTAGACTATTAAAAAACAGTCTGAAAGAGCTTGTAGTACATGAAATATCTCTAGACAGAGGCTGGTGAACACTTTTTCTCCTCACTCACCAAAGGCAGGACACGAGGAAATTAAGTTAGATATTAGGACACTATGGGAGGTACTGTCAGTAGACATGCTCAGAGTAGTGAAACACACAAACAGGCTGTAAAGGGAACAAGTCAGATAGATGTCTCTTCTGGGTGGATTTGGTCCCAAATGAATGAGAATGAAATTTTTTGAGATTTTCTAACCATCCTTTGCTCTAATTCTGTGAAGCAGCTAGTTTGTACCATTAGTGACAGACTTCTTCCCAGATCTGCCAGATTTCTTTTCCAGACTCTTTTCCAGACACTTTTCTGAAGTCTCACACTTAAAACTGCATCATGCTGATTAAAGAATAATTGTCCTCACTAGATAATTAACCTCGTGAGCCATTTAGAACTCAATCCTGTTATTGCAAATGAATTTTTAACTAATCCCCAAGCAACTAGGACTACAGAAACAACTAGGGCAAACCAGAGCATTGAGAGATATTAGCCTGTCTCATACAGGCACCAGTATAATCTTTTACAGAGGGAGTTCAAGAATCTTGCAGGAGGCTGGCATGAAGACCCGTGCTCTAATACTGTCTCCATAGCCTTAGACAGAAACATAGATCATCCACAGTTATATGCTTTCAGTCATCATCTTCTGATTTTCTCCTAATCCTTCCCTGTTGAAATTTGGACATTCTCACCATCTAGGCAAATATTTACAAACCTTCTTTAGTCTTAGCATTATCAGTATTCAGAGCAGTGAGTTCTATAAGTTGATTGGGCACTGTAAGGAAAGTATACTCTTCGTATAGCTTTAAGTATCGCTGTCAGTGCTATTGAATCTCTAGGTTTTTCTTTGAATCTTTTTTGTTCTGGTTTGATTTTTTAATTTTGACAGTAAGCAAATATAAAATTAGATATTCAAACTCCCTATGGATCCTTTTATCCTCATTGTTATCCCAGCCTATATGAAATGTGCACCATTCACATTTTCATTCGATCTTATTCAAATTATATGCTTCTGTAGTGGGTCTAACATTAAACTCCCACCCAGCTGCTCACTCATTGGCAGAACAGGGACAGACATTAGGAAAAAAACAAGAAAGAGAAAGCTCATGGGTTAAGATAAAGACAGGGGGACTACTTAGCAATTACTGTCACTGACAAACCAGACTTGGAGAAAATTAACTCCATTTACTACCAATTAAAATAGCTTCAAGTAGTAAGACTCAAAAAGACAAAGGAACATGCTTTCTCCCCCCTCTGCCAGGCTTAGCTTAATTTCTTCACTCCAGACTGCTCTATCCCAGCTCCAGACAGCACAGAGAGGCTGAAGGAGAGGTTATGTTCAGTGCATAGTGATTTCTTTTTGTCACTTCCCTTGTTTTGGTACCGGCTCTCTACAACTGCAGGAAATCTGCTCCATCATGAATTCTCCATATGCTGCTGGGAATATCTGCTCCAATGCCTGGAGTGCTTTTTCCTCCATTTTCTCTGATCTCAGTGATCTCTGTTGTTTCTCACTCTTTCACCCTCTCCTCTTTCCTCTGTTTTGTTTTGGTTTTTTGGTTTTTTTTTTTTTCCCTTTTTAAAACATGTTTTCGCAGAGGCCACACAAACTTCATTAAGAGGCTCAGCTTTGACCTGCAGTAGGTCCCTTGCAGCTGGATGGATGGACAGCTGACCGATTTAGGAAGCTGACCTCCTCTAAGAGGCCACCCCTGCACCTGCCCCTCCTCCCCCACTAAAACTTCGCCACCTACACCTCTGAATGTCATCAGTTACTTTTCAGCGGGCTGGTGACTGTAGACTGTTCACTTTGAATGTAAGCCTTTTGGCATCTTATTCCCTTTCACTACAGCCATCTGAAACCCTACTCACAGGCAGCTGGAACAATCTGAAATTTCCCACTGTAATGAAGGCAATCATATGTGGCCAGTCGATGTGGCCAGTTCCTCAGTACAAAACAGAGCTGTGACCAGACTGATAAGAGAAGAGTAAACAGGAAGATTTTCAGAGAATGCAACAAGACTGAAATGGATATTTCCAGCCTTGTGCAGAGAAAATGCACTTCAGCAAGATAAGATGGGAGAAGAGCCATGGCAAGGATCTATAAGCTGTGAGAGGAAAAGAGTCTGATAGCCCAGTAAAGACATAGGTACACAATATTCCATATGCAGCCATAGTTTGGAGAGTCCTTGGAACAACAGGGACACACAGGCATGATAAAAAATGAAACATGTAAATTGTTATACTGAATTTGGACACAGTCTTCCATACAGGCAGAGGAGGAATTCCCATAACAGGAAATTATGCAACAGATCCTCGGCAGGGACACTTTTTAATTGCATGAAAAATACTCTAGAACCAGGAAAAAAAAAAGATTTATAAACCATTTCTGAGTAGTGAAAAGACAGATATTGTCAACAGATTTAAACATGTTTAGTTCTTCCTTAAAATATTCTCAGTTAACAGCTACTGGAATTTACTATTACCTTGTATTTTCTGACAGTCATAGTATTTGTACTCAGTTCTTGTTGAATATCTTCAACCATATAAAAAAAATCTTAGTACTTTGAAAAATTTGTACCATTTGAGTAATTATGTCATTCTTCAAAAGTCACAAGATGGCATTTGGTGGCTGATGCAACTCTAGTATCTATTTTTAAACTCAAGCTTCAAGGTATGTGCCTTGAAATATATCAGAAAATAATGCTCTATTTCCCCATCAACTCTAAATTCATGTATTTCTTTTATTACATTTGTCTTAGTTCTTCTGACTAGAAAATACTGTCACATGATATTTGGGAGGTAGCATTTTATTTCCTTTTTCACCTTTCACTCACTCTGAAAACAGACTTCAGAGTTTCAGCTTTGGGAGGAAGATTGCATTCTTTTCTCTCATTCAGTCAATCAACATAATTTACAAAACAGAACCATTTTCCTGTAATAGTAAGCTCCAGAGTACCTTCAATTCCCATTTCATTTCCAAAATTTGCTGACTGCAGCTGCTCTCACCCTCTTCCCCCTGCCCCAAGCTGTATTTTGGCTTCAGTGGCTTTCATAGGCAGTAAAAACATTTTGAATTTCCAAACTGAAGGCAATTAGTTTTGTTTTGCTATACAGATAGATTAAGTCATTTAAATCCCCTTGTCACACTGATGCATGATCAGTCAGCAGAAACCATTCCTGAGGCAGCACAAGAACTCATCTAAAAGAACTATCTGTAAAGGGAAGAAATCAAGTGATAAATTAGCACTACAGTTACTAAAGACTTTGCCATAACAAAACAGTAGAAATGTGAAATTGCTTGAAAAATGTATTTTTTACTATCAGGTTAGGAAGAGACCAATAGCTCTGCAAAAGGCTTGAAAACCAGTCTTCTTTTAAACAGGTAAGAAATAAAAATGATGAAAGGGAATACATAAAGTTTTCTTTGCATAGGATAATACCCTAGCTGCTTAGATTTGCAGAAGTTGAAATTTTGTAGCATATCTTTTCTGGCAGGCACAGCTGCACAGAAGACAAGTATGTAAGAGATAAATACAGAAGTGAGTTTGATAAAACAGAAACCCCCAGCAAAAATTCAGCTGTAGCGAAGGAGAGATAAAATCAGACCTCCTCTCAAGGAGAGGTCAAATACAAGATGAAAACAAAGAATGGTTTACCCTCCCAGAAAAAAAATTAATAAAGCAATCTAATTTCTTATAAAGCTGTGTCGTTTTTGCAGCATGACAGTCTGAGAAAATACCTGAAGCAAAGCTACCGTGTTTTTTTTACCTTTCTGTTGCTTTTCAGAGCCTCTGCAGAAACTAAGGTTAGCACTGGAAACCTGCTGTGAATCACATCACCTTTACATCTCCGATATGTACAGGAGATTTTAGTCTTTACTCTTGTTTTCAACATGCTGTATGTATGCATTGTACTTACACAAAAATTGAGGGTGGGGGTGTACTGGGAAGATCCAGTTAGAATGGTACCACCATTGTTATGAACCACTTTTATCCCAAACAGGATTGTGAGACAGAACAAACACAAATATAGGTTATGTTTTTTTAAAAAAGAACTTTCTTCAGAGCTGGTTTTTAGGAAAGCTGTACATCTGTCACACAGGAAGAAATTACAGGGTTCCTATGCAGTCCCTCCCAACAACCAGTAGTAGTGAAGACATTTATTCCTGAAATTTAGCCTCATCAGAAAGAAAGATTGTAAAGATCTGAACATTTATTACCCTTTGATCTTTATATCAGAAAGAAGGAAGCTGTAATATTCATATTTCACAAACATTAGTTGGCAAGTCACTATTATTCAAGTTATTCATTAGGGAATGCTTCTCATTTTGTGTGTTGAACTCAACCCAGCAAGCCAGAGCCAAGACTGAATATTGTTTTTAGTTTTCAGAAGTGAATTTTACTTATGTGAGTGTTGTCATTTGTGTGAAAAATGCAGACTTTGCAAATCATTTCACTTCTTTATTAAAAGTTATAATTTTTTCACTGTTATACTACTTTTCTATGAACTTTTTGTGTACTAAACCAAAGGGACTTTGCTAATGGTCAGTTGTCCAGAGCCAGAAACAGAAAGCTTAGGATGGGACCCTCCCTTGCAATAGAGGTGATGGAGTAAGAGTAATCACTGATGTTTTTAAACTTCTACTTTTACAACGATAATAAACACCACCAATTATATCACTGTGGATAAATTTTGGTTACATTCTTTCTCTGCTAGTTTGCCAGGCATTAGATGTTCTAGCTCACAAAAATATCATGAGGAAGGGTCATGAGATTGGACTAAAATTCCAATATTTTAGTTAAAGTGTAGCATTAACTCTTATTAAGAATTTATTCATTTATTAATTAAGATTAGTTTAACTAATTTTAATGTATTTAATTTTAATTTATTTATTAAATTGATTTAAAATAATTCTTAAGATTAATTTAATCTTATATTGAGATCATGTATCAAACACTGCCAGAGAAAAGTGCTCCATTGGAAAATATAAAGCACAAAAAATCCTATAGGGGAATTCCCACGGCCACAAACTAACAAGGGCTCTGCTTTGCTTTCCTGATACACAAGTCCAGTATGTAGACTGTTAAATAACATTTGCAGTGCTAAGTAGCATCAGTTAAATAATTCAGATGGCAATCTGAGCAAATTGAAATGTCCACAGAGGTGCACAATTACTTGGTTTTGCTGTGAGAAACTCATCTGATTTTATATTCTAGATCTAAAAAGAGAAACTTAGCAAAATGTGGAAAGTTTTGTTTTGTGAGAAAAACTTGATTGACTTTAGAAGCATAGTTTTCTTCTTCACTCTTATGTATTTTCCACATCTATGCCATAAAGTTGATTTTACAAAATCCTTTTAAGTTTTTGAAAAATTGCTCAGCCTTAGAAAAATATATTCGGCCAAAATTATGAAAAGAATTAAATGTGGGTAAACACATATGGAAATGAGTCTAATGGGATAAACAGAGGAGTAGAGTTGTTCCTTGTGTAAAGCACTTTGTCTTCATTGAATCCCATTTTCTATCATTTCTATTATCTATTGAGGTTTACAAGACTAATCTGATAACCATTGTCCCTTTTGACTTCATATCAGCTCACACAACTGTTATCAGTATTGGCACTGAAAAATGGGAGGAAATCCTTATTACTGATTTTTAAAAGAATAGACTTGAAAGACTCTGCCACGTTAATTATGAACTATAATAATTTAATACCCAGGATTTTGATCTGTTTCAGCACCCAATCTTCACTTGCTTTCCCATGGAAACAAATTGAAAAAGATCAGTCCTGCACCTTTTTGTACTCACAGTTTCTAATATTTTCTGAAGAAATTTTCATATGTAAAAATGGAAAGAGCAGTGTTTTACTGAAACTAAGCTGGCTTTAACTGAGTCAGAGTAATTTTAAATGCTGGCTTTATACTAGTAATTCCCCATTTTCCTTGATATGCACAAAAGCACTCTGCTCTATTAGAAGGTATTGTATTTAAATGCACTTCTGCCTAATTGTCTTGAGCTTAATTATATGAACTCTGTTATTACTAATGAATCAATGGGTCTCCCACATAACCACTATTTCCATATGCATTTTTCTAAAAAATAGCTATAAATATTCTACTGGATATCTCTCCCCATGCATTTTTCAAAACCTCTGACAATTACTTCAGATAGTTCCTTCTTGCACTACAGCAACTCCTCACAGAATTTTAGGAGAAATAAAGTCATTCCTCCTAACCAGACAGTGTATTTCATTTAATGTTATTCATAGAGGTGCACTTGTGCCTATGCTTTGCCTTCACTTCCTTTTTTCATGACCACTCCCTTCTCTTTTTTAGCTTTCTAAGAAATTTTTACACAAAGTGTTCTGCCAGTGTTTGAAAATGTGTATCTGTATATATAGACAGAGAGGGAGTGAAAGAGATCACAGAAAAATATCTTAGTAAATGTTGTTGGCATCCTTGGCACCTGTTATTTGCATTCTTTTCTTGGAAGGATGATATGTTTATCTAGCAGAATATGATTGATTAACTGAGCATAAGGGATTTTGCATGTGTCAGTACTTGGAAATGCCATAGCCTGTATCTATTCTCCTGCCCCTGCCAGTCTCTTCTCTCACACAGTTCAATGCAAAAAGCCAATCTTTGCAGGGCCCTGCCATATTTTCTCCAGTTTCATCTTTATCCTGGAAAATTACCTTTATTTTATGCAAACAGGATTGGGTTTATAACCTAAGGGGAAAAGATATACATACTATTTTGTAAAATATCTCTATATGAGAGGTTTTAAAATATTTTTTTAAGTTAGTAATCACTGTAAAAGTGAGATAAAGATGGGGGTGATTTATCAGCAGAGTCAACATAGAACAAGTAGCAACAGTGAAAACTTCAACTGAATCATGAACATTGATCAGTCTCTGCCTAAAAATATATTTTCTTCGAGTTTTCTGAAATTGTTTTATTTTGGCTCTATGAGAAATTTGCTACTAGTTGTCACTCAGTTCTACTGTTCTTGTATAATTTCTTCAGAGTAACAGACTTGAAAACAAGTCTAAATGGATTGTGGTGTGTTCATTCCCTTGTAATAAAATTTCACCATCATTCCTATATGGATATGTGCTTAATCCCAATTTATCTCATTCCTTCCTTGGCTATACCAGTATTACTATTTATTTCCCTTTTAAAATTTCAATTTAGATAACTCCTGGTTTTAATACAGTCTTGTATAAATAAAAATTAACAAAATTAAGTATTTGTTATTGTGTCCATGCTATGAGAGATAGTGTGGTCCCATCCAATATCTGAAGTCAGACATGGTCTTTATCATAAAAGAAAAACAACAACTACAAATTAGATTTGTCATTAGTATATCCACTTTAAAATCCTTCTGGTCTTACAAAGCAAATGAAATACTTAAACATAAATTATTTCTAACTCTTATATTTCTTAGTCATATCTCTGGAAGAGCTTTTATGATGGGCTTATTTCCCTAGGGGAATGATAGGAACTCAGAATGAAGTCTTAGGATGTCAACTGTCACTTCATCAGTGCTACAAGCATTGATTGCCAGAAATGCATGCTTTTCATGCAGTTCACACTATGGATTTACCTTATTTTACATACACAGCTTGAAAATATAATTCTGCACCATAATTGTTTGGTAAACTGGGGGAGGGAATTCATCTCACCTAATTTAAGCCAAGATAATTGTCCAATCAGCCACTGGGACTGCCACTACATTCAGTGGAATAAAAAGGGTATACTAGAGGTTGATTCATCCCATCTGTCTTGGCCATGTATCGTAAGAGTGGGATGAGTTCCTTTCCAATGCCTATCACTCTGCCCTGGTCTGCCACAGCACTTGCTTACACAGTCTGTGTTTTAGATCACTGAAAATGGGAGGAATAATTTTAACTTTCACTCAACATACCAGAAAGACAAGTGAATATTTATGCCCTTTTGTTTTGAAACCTCAAGCCTCCCTTTCTCTGCGGTTGATTTGGTTTATTTGAAGGACAGGCATGTATGAAAACTAAAGCCAATGAATACGTAATATAAAACTCTTTGCTTGAATTTTGTGACATCTAGTTAATTTTTGTGTTCAGTCTCTACCAATTTTTGTTTTATCTCCCTGGAAGCACACAGAAGCCATGACTTATGTTCTATAGATAGGATATTGCTATTATGCTAAGGGATCATGTACCCAAACTTCCTACAGCAGCACACTGATAGCACAGGATGAGCCTGGTCCTTCATAATTTGGATCCCTTTTACAAATAATTTTTTCAACTGTTTAAAAAACCCCAAACCTAAATATTGAGTTATTTCTGTAGCTAGTACAAAATATTTTCAAGCTGACTAAAGCTTATTAGACCCAAAAAAGGAGGAGTGGAAAATTTCTTAATTTGTTTTCCCTTTCCATTTCTTTCTGATTCCAAGTGGGCCTTTTGACATGACATGAGACTTAAAGGTGGATTCACCTTCCTGTTGGATTCAGTAGGAGGTAGTGGTGGTGAGATATGTCCAGTCACAGAGCAGAAACGAGCTTCTATCATCATGGCTAACTGTAACTAAGCAACAGCTCACATTTCTCCTGTCAATAATTTTTGAGATTAGTGTGATATTGAGACCTAAAGGAAACAAAAGCACATGTACACATCCACTCTCACAAAGAAGTCAAATAATTTCAACCCAAAAAAATATTATTAACCCTTTTAATATCTTTTTAGGATTTTACAAGATCACTGAAGGTCTTTTTTAATGGAAAACCAGTTAGATTGCTGCAAACTTATAATAACAAGTCCAAAACAACAAGTTGAGACTCTAGAGAAATAAAAAAAAAAAATATTTTCCAATAAATGAGTGCAAAGCACTGTCACAATCCCAAAATTGTAACCCCCAGACAGAATATGCCACTGTCTGTCCCATAAAGTTGTCCTCCAGGCATAACTGCACTCAAGCACAGGCACTGATGTTACAGCCACAAGATGTCTCTTTATAACTTGGTTAAAAACCTCTCTTGTGTTAACAATTCATATATAAAACTGGAAAAATAGTATTGCCTAGAGTTCAACCCTAAGTTTTATTCCTACTCTGTTAATGAGCAGTTAGTACATATTTCTTTCTCAGCTCATTCTGTATTATTTGCTATCTCTGTCAGTGACTTGGATTAGATTGGAAAAGTACTTTTTGGTGAAGAGGTGGAGATGACACAGAGGTCAAGACTAATAAGTAATAAAAACAATGGATTACTGAAGAAAGAGCACAATGGGATCAACAGCTAAATGTAATGCTTTATTTAATATAGGCAAATGGGTTGTTTAATTTAAATTTGTCATCTGTAAAACCATTAAATTTAAAGGATCCCTCCCTCCCTTCTCTTTTGCTCTCCCTCTCTGGGCCATAACCAGATAATGAATGCATTAGAGCATTATAGTTTCTTTTAGGAAGGATTATTTTTTATTGCTCTAAATTCTTAGTTTGTACTTCTCTATTTTTTCTATTGTGTTCAGCACAGACACTTATTATTTACAGGTAATTTACACTAGTGTGTATAATAAAACCTGTTGTGACTACATTTCATTTCTCAAGAAGGATTCAAAGGATTTTTTTTTTTCTTTCTAAACTCCCCATGAAGATAATGTGGCATTTTTTTAAATATAAGTGAAGGATTTGTTAATATTTTTCAAAAATCCTATGAAGTGTATAAGAATCTTCTGCATTCTTCAAAGATGAGAAATAGGTTTCAAGACTCAGAATGTTCAACTTACAAAATTAACACATCATGACATTTTTAAAAATGGAAAAAAACCCCCCACCAACAAACAAATCAAAACAACAAAATCTGACAAAACCAGATTTCTACTTCAAGTTTATTATGGAGCTTTATATCCTAAAAATATTATGGGCTTTTTGTTCATGTAGAAAGATAATTTCTATTGAAAGTACTTTACTGAAATCATTCCAACATTCTGTCCCATCATATTCCATATCCCATAATACTCCGTGCATTTGCAGGCCCAATGCAGATATAAAACTATAAGTTTGGCTTACTATTTTCATACTTCCTTTGTAGCTTTGTAGTTTATTTTCCAAATCCAAAAGTCTGAGAGATGACCTAACTTTGTGTTCACGTATGTCATCAAGGAGGGAAAAAATAGGAAATTACAGACAGGAGATAATCAGAACAAACAAAAAGTGACAAATACAATTAGAAAAATGGAAATTAAAATTTTATCCAGTGTACATCATTCAATGTAAAAACTTCACTGAGGTACATTAGAAGGACAAACTTCAGAATGAAGAAGACCTCTGTACCCTGGTCCAAATGAACAGGACAAATAATAGTTATTTAGTCTGATTAGTTATACACATACAAGTTTGAAGGAACATTGGGAAACTCCCAGAATCTATCCATCTTTTCCTGTTTTCTTCTGAATTCTGTAGTCATTTATGTGTGGCTCTTTTTCTATCTGAATAGAAAGCTGCTGTAGGTTGGAATTTTAGTGAATGTAATGCAGAGTGATTGCTTGTTAGGATTGTTGTTGGATGGTGGCACATCTCAGTTATTACTGCCATGAGGTTTGTTTTCACATTCTTTTGAGTACTTGGAATTTTCCTTAAGAGAAAAAAAAATGGGCCATTATCACAGCTTCTGCTATTGCATCTGGCACTATTACTACTGAAGCCTTTCCATCAAGTTTCATCCAAAAATAGCAGGAAAAAAAATCCAATGGGTTCGGAAGACTATTCTTTTTTTTTTTTTTTTTTTTTTTTTTTTTGTGTCTGATAGTTTAGGATAGAGAGCCTGAGCCTGCAGCCCAATGCTGAAGGAGTGCACATCATCTCTTGTCCTGCCCTGGCAACCTGCTTTCTGTATGCAGCACAATGTGAAATACAGTCCAGAGGGGATGCCCTGAGAACAGCAGCATCTCTTTTATGCCAGCTTCCCCCTTGGTGGCCTTTCCCTGCCACACGCTACACAAACATAGGAAGAATGAATGGGTCTGGCTGTGAGAAGGGAATCTTTCACTTCTGCACACCAAATTTTCTCTACAGCAGTTCAGACACTGTAAATCTACTTCTTGAGGACACTGGATGCGCTAGGCTTGCTCTGGCGTTCTGTCTTATACGTACATTAGATGCACAGCACGCATCAAACCCACAGCATCTGTGAAAGTCATAGGAATGCACTGCACTTCCTGAAATCTGTCTTATTGCATATGCACAGTGAATCCATTTGGTAGGAAATATATGGAATATGCATCTCTTTCATGAGACAAAGACAAGGTGAAGACACAAGTGGTCAAAGTTGAAGTTGACTGGGTGGGAAAGTTCTGACTATGATTCTATGACAGTAGAATTTCCTCCTCAAAATGTGTCCTGGATTGTAATAGTTGTTCACAATTGTTGTGTCTGGAATTTGTTTTATTGGTTCGTTCACCATATGCTGAATGTGGTTCTGCATTTGCTTTTGTTTTTGCCTGGCTACCAAGGAGTGCCCTTGCTCTGGCTGCTTCCCTGTGCTATGCAGACCCTGCAGAGGGAGGGATAAGACTGGATCTTCCGGAAGGGAAGCCTGGGAATGAGATGGCAAGAGTTGGTCCTGCAGTGCAGAGACGAAATTAGAGCAAGCAGGTAATCTGGAGCATGAGAAAACACAGGGAGATGCTTGAGATGAAAAAAAATAAAACTACACCATTTCAGTGTAAAGAAGAATATGAAACTTGAATCCAGAAATAAACAGGCAAACTTTGAGGGCACTTAGAGAGAGCAAGACTCGACGGAGGAAGAAACCTTGGGGAATGCAGCTGCCAGGGAGGCATAAAGTGCCCTTTAAGATTAGATGTGTTCCCTCACCCAGAAAATTTTGCATTTTTTTCTATTTGACAATTATCTCCTTTAATAAAACTGAGGTTTACTCTTTGAAAGCGTCTTTAGCACTTTTGCTCTTTTAATAAAGAGACGCAAGGAGACTTCTCTCAATGCTCTAGAGTGTTATCACAACCACAGGAAAAAAAGCTCATCACAATGGGAGAGTTCAGGCTAGAATTTGGCACAGTTCCATGAGCACAAGAGGTATTCACTTGACTTTCTAGAAACCATTTGCCCATTTATGTTTCTCAAGAGGCATAGCTTTATAGACCTTATCCTGTGTGTTTGTGCCAATGGAAGGTAGAGCTGAGCAAAAATTAACTTTCCTGAGCAGATATGAAACCTAGAAATAAAACTTGGGCTACTGTTAATTCATGCTTTGGATCGAGGAATTTTGCACCCCTAAAAGGAATCCATTTATTATTTTAAAAAAGCAAGGGTACTGAAATTTTGTAAGCCAAATGACATATAGGAAATAAGAGGACAGAAGACATTCGACAGAGAGAACTCAAATGGATTCAAATTAGCTCTTTTTCTGCATCCAAAGTGGCAGGTATTAACAGAGTAGCAGAAGCTACTCAAATAAGCAACTCAATTATATCAGGATTATCATAAGCCAGCCTTAATAAATCTAAAAATGAACTCATGTCAGTATAAACCTGACAAAAATGTCACTAAAGATCTTCCCAATGACAGCTTAATTAATATGCCAGGAAGTAAAGTGAGACTAAAAAAAATTTGTGATCAGTTTTACTGAGAAATAATTGCAGCTGTTCACATGTAATCCTTGGAGTTTCTAAGACAAGTAGAACAGATTGAAAGGGTGGTGATATGATCTGTAACTGATGGTAGAATTTTATTTACCAAGCAATACATTCTTCATGAGCTGGCAGGAAGGTTTGATTCCATGACAGGAAAGAAAATGCATTCAAATGGGCCTGAATAATTTCTTCAAGGTGCTGAAGAAGCTATGTGAGAGAATTACGGGATGTCTCAAAGTAATGCAGCTACAGCACTGACAGGTCCATTTTCCCCAGGAGATGGTGAAAGAGGCTGTTGCCTACTCTTTCTTAGGGAGAGTGTTTTCTAGGCTATGTGTCACAGAGTTGTCCTCCCTGCTCCCTGTTCCAGACCACAAGATGAACTTGGCCATTACATCACCAAACTGAAATGGGTTT
This sequence comes from Pseudotriccus pelzelni, assembly GCA_035584735.1. NCBI lineage: Eukaryota > Metazoa > Chordata > Aves > Passeriformes > Tyrannidae > Pseudotriccus > Pseudotriccus pelzelni. Next base: position 103,764,343 of record JAWMRA010000113.1, read on the forward strand.
TTAGCATGGATGGAAAGTTAAATGGTGATGAGATTAGAAGTGCACCATATCTGTAAGACTGAGCAAGTGCCTTCAGCTGGAGACTATAAAGAAAAAAATAAAGAAAGAAAAAAGCATAAATCTCAGTGAAATCAATGGAATTACTTGCCCTAAAGTTCTGTGGGCTACTTTAAAAATCTCCCTGTGAATGTTCATGACCCAAATTACTTAAGTTATGTATGCAAGCTGAAAGAGGGAAGTTTTAGGGAATTTTTGGAAACTAGATAGTATTTTACAGCTTCAAGCACCTAACTAGAAATGTTATCAGTTGATTGAAATGGGCAGAAAAAGACCCTGTCTTCTTTTATCTAACTCTGCAAGACCAAGTGAACCTTACCCAGGAGTGAAATGTGTGATTTACATATTGATCTCAAAAGAGTACTTGGGATTTATTTGATTGTTGCTTCAGACAGGTTAAGTACAAAGAGATAAAATAAGTGGGGCAAACATCTTTTAAAGTGGGATTTGATAAGACATGGACCTGACAGTATTAAAATCTTAGCAGGGGACAGCATATTTTATGTGCACTGAGTTTTCCTTGAAAAGGAAAGTGAAGGAGGATGATAAAGAAGTGCTATTCCAACACAACTCTACTGAATTAATAAAATTGACAGCTATGTAAACTCTCTCTGTAATTGTTCCTTTAAAAAACTGAGATAATTTTCCAGGATAAGTGTGCTTGAGAATAATACCACAACTCTTCACAGGGTGTTAGCTACTTCTTGAAACACAATTGTATTGTCGGGGATCCCACAGACTGCTGTCAAGATCAAAATCCTCTTGAACTGGGTACTTGGAGAAGCCTACATTACCCAGAGAGACTCAGGATTAAGAGAGCTAAAAGCAGGAAGGTGGGAGACATGCCTAATTCAACACCATTGCTTGCCCCATTTATTTTTGATGTATTCATTATTGGTAGACAGATGCAAGATAGTGAAACAAGTTGAAAAGAGCATCAGTGCCTGGAAAAGAGGAATATCCGAGTGAAAAAAATGGGATATTGTCATAGACTCATAGAATAATTCGGGTTGGAAGGGACATCTACTCCAACCCCCCTGCATTATGCGAACGTTTTCTCCGTCTGGAATCGAATGGGAGAGCAGGGCACACCTCACCAGTAACTTATCCACTGCTTTAGATATCTACAGAGTAAATTGCCCCAGACACATCACTTTAAGGCACCCATGGAATTGCAGCCCCATGAAATGTGGAGGGATATAGCACAGGAAGGCTAGGCAAATGTTCTGGAGTATATAATTTGCTTCTTCTTGGTGGAAGTTGAGACTGGAAGTGCCTAATTTCCTGATTGCTAAAGTCCCATCTGTTGCTACAGTTTTTTTTCCAGTGGTAAATTTCTAAATTTTTTTTCTTCTATGAACAGGGTCTCAGGACGGTGAGTTTCACAGGATAAAAATGTATTGGGAGAAATGTATATTTCTTCTTAGAGTTTTATACCATATTGCCTATTCAAGAGTAATCCTCACATTATTTTCTCTCACTTTGACCACTTCTTCTGAGTCAGTTCTTTTCCGTTGTAACTCTACCCTGATTAATTAATTTGTAAAATGACTCAATAAGGGACTGGGAAATGGTGGGATGGGCTTTTATTTTAGTATGATAGTTTATTCTCATGTGAGTGGTTTTAATTTTGCCATAGGAACTCTGCATAGATGACTCTCCATTCCCTCCTTTGCAGCTGCAGTTCAGTATTTCTGATGTTAGTGCGTATATCACCTCAGGGGAGAATGGAAACATTGTCATTTTGGGCACATTCAACATGCCAGTGACCAATTTGGACAACCACGTTGTCCAATTTCATAGATGCAGTTTAAATGACTTTCTGTCATTTGTAATGACTCCCACATTGAACAGGAGGGTTTGGGGTCCATCTGCAGAAAGCCAGTTAAGAACAAAATGGTAGAGTTTGCCATGGACTACAGAAATTCCATCTCCATTCCACTAAGCATTTAGTTTGAAAACATATTGTTGGACAGTTTTGCAGCTGCAGTTAGTAGGCTATAGCATATTTGGTTTCTTTTCACATGGGAAGAATTAGTTTTTCTGATTGATGTAAACCTCATAATAATCCTTTTGATGACTGGCTGTTCTCAGTTTTTAAAATGACCTATTTTGATTCTTACAATAAATTCTTGGTCTGAAATAATGCTTACCAAATATATGGGAAAATGTATGAAGTGATATATTTTCTAGTATAAGCAACAATATTAATACTGTCCTGAAAAGATAACTCAGTTCTGAAAAGTGTTGACAGTTTTCCCTGTCTTTCATAATGTGTTAGAGACTAAAGAACTGATCCACTTTATTTCAAAATGTTTCAAGGTTACTGTAGTTGAAATCATCTCTTACTGAACAAAATAGTTGTGACTACAGAGATCATATTAGTAACTATTAGTAGGTAAAGACAATCTTTCATTTAGGAAAATGATCAAAGTAGCACCAAAAATACCGTTGTTGCCACCAGCTTTATTAATATTTTTGAGATATAAAATTAAAGATTTTGCAAATCAATTGCTCTCACTACAGTTGGATGGAGCCAAGATGGTCTGATATTCCTTTTAGCAAAACAATCTTAAGGAACTCATGTTCCCTTTCTGTTACAAAAATAAAACATACAAAACGTATCACAAAATCTAAGTTTTGACCATCTCCTCCTCTTTTTTCACAGAATTATTTTCTGCCTTTATGCCTGCATGCACTCAGCAAAAATGGCAGGAGATTACTTAACAAACCAGTCATTTGAGGGGTCATATCACCATGTACCAGAAAGGCTTGTTCTGCCACAGTGTGGATTTTTAGGGTTAACTGATGTTGATTTCTAAAGTTGCTTGTATTTTAAAAGAACAGCATTCTCTCTAATGAAAACAGAATAAATAAATTATAAAATAATTGCTAAAGCAACCATATGTCACATCCTACTATGCTTCTGTTTCATTTTTTTCCCATCGAAAAGATTAATCTCCTGAAGCACAACCTTTTCTTTTGACCTTTAGGAAATTAAATAAAAATGAGGAATTTCCCTTCTCCCTACTTGGAGGATGAAAAATGTGCATATCATATGAAGTAAAATAGATTAAAATCTTCCTTAATAAGTTGTCAAATCCTCCAGAATGTTTTTGACAAAATCTCATAAATGCCTTTTCCATCATTTGGGAATATGTGCAATTAAGGAGTAGCAAAAAAAAAAAAAAAAAAAAAAAAAAATTAAAATAGATATTTTTAGTGGATTACAGGCCAAATCCATAATTAACATACACATTAACTTTTCCATCTTCACCACAGACTGGACTTTTTGGCATAATTTGATGACCCAGAAATTTTAGTAGTGGTAGAAAAATGAATCAAACTGCATCTTAAAAATTGTTTTAACTGGTTCCTGTGATCTGCCTCCTTTCAGAGCCTTGACCAATGTTGCAGCTTTCTTTCAGGCTGGTTCTTCAGAGTGCATCTGCCCTCTACCAGTAAACCATTTACAGCCCTCACAAAATGTTCATGTTTCATGTCCTTTCTTTACATGCTAAGACTGATTAACAACACGCTCATTAATGGGCTTGATTATCCTGATATGAATTTCCATATACTAGGACCTGGATAATTTCCAAGGCTATTTTTCAAATACATTAGTACAGGCATGTTTGTCATTGTAACTTTTGGCCAATATTTGTATGGGCTGCTTGTGGCGACAGAGATATAAGAATACACCTAATTAACAAAAGGGGGATCTACAGGCTCCTCAAAGAAAATTTAATGGAAAAATGAAAAAAAAAAGGAAAAAAGAAAGGGAATTATTAGTGGAAAATGCCCTTGACTTGCTAAAATGTGGTTCTACTCTGCGACTGGTAGAAGGATGACCAGATTCTTAAATGTCAGTTCATGCCACACTCTATCATTAAAGATCCTGAAAAAATTAGGAACTGACAGGAATATGCTGCTGGGTGATAAGAATGATATCTCATCTTTTCTTCTGTTGAAGACCCATAGCTAAGATTTCTACCAGCGTTAAGTAATGTGGGTCTGTGCTTTGAAATCTAAAGGATTTGGAAAGAACATTTGTTGTGTAGATTCACTGCCACTTGACTTCTTTTTACTCCTAAATTGCTGCAATGTGCAGAGAGAGGATTACTTACAGATATATCTACAAGACATCTACACAGAGGGCTTCTTAAAAAGGATCAAGTGAAAACAAACCTAAATTGTTCTGCTGCCTAGGGAATTAACTAATGTGCCATGTGTGAAAATGGCTCTCCTCAAAACGAAGCAATACAAGAAGCAGAGAGCTTGCAGCATCACACAAAAGTCAGCTGGTGCCTTGTGGAAGGCAGTTTGAACATATGCCGATATTCTGAGTGGGATGGATGCAGTTCATTCACATCCACCCTAAAAATATCATGTAGCATATTGCTGAGGAAGTAGTAGGAGAAAAGCAGGCAGAAGCAACATTCATATCCCTGCACTGGGAACTGTGTTAGGAAGCTGAGAACTGAGAGGTGGTGATAAAAGTGGTGGTGTCACCTTCATCTGCTCTTGAGCAGATGAGCTTGGTGATGGGTTGCTGTCCTTCACTGCTGCCACCTCCCCTGTCTACAGAGAACGAGTGTTATCACTGCAATTATTAGTTACTAAGTGATACCCTTAAGGGGGACAAGTAGAGAAGGTCAGATGAATGGTATTTGCTCTATGTCCTTGGAAGACAAGAACCATAGCAACACTAACCTTGGGAACATGGTGACATTAACCTTAGCTTATAAAAATGTCATGTAAGTCTCTTAAACACAGTATTGAGAGGGCAGAAATTTTATTCCAGCAGCTTTGCAACTGGTGCTCTTAGCTATGTTTTATACAAGTGTGCTTCATAAACAGGAGAAGACTGGGTCCAGGAAAAGACTCTTGGAAGATTTTTTCCTTTTGCCCTCAAATGAGGTCTATGATTTTACAAATAACAATGCTAAACTGTTGTTTGCACTCCCCAGCTCCTTAATGTCATCTTATATATAATTTATATATGACATTAGTGGGGGAAGCATTACAACATGAGGAAATAGAACTTCATCTATATACTTCTGAATATTGCCACTCTGCCTCCTTTGTTTGAATCTGGATCCAGAATCTCACAAAAAGACAAACATTTTCCCCCAAAAATTGTCTTACATCCAGCCTATAAAGAGTGTATCTGCACCCTTTCTGAAGCCTGTATTTTACTGAAATAGTTGACACTTATCTAGGTTGCAGGGCAAGTAAAGATGCTCCTGGTTGCCTAATTATCTACAGCTTTCACTGAGGAAAACTTGAGACCTTATATTCAGGTTAGATCCTCTGACTCTGAACCACATGTTTATTACATACAGTTTTAGGGAATATGACAAGATTGGAATGTCCAGGAGTGCAACTGAAAGTGCAGCCACTTCCACATGGTGGAAAGAAATGTGTCACACAACAAGGGACAGCATCCACAGATCAGATTAACTGCAAGTACCTTTAGGGTGGCTGAGATATTTGATTTGGATACATTTCTATTATTTTGTTTCATGGACAAGAGTGGAAAATAGCACTGAACATCCCTATTTGTCTTTGACTTTCCTCTTGCCCTCGTCCAAGAAATGATGCTGTATGTGGCCCATCTGAAATGCAAACGTAGGACAGCTCTTCTGCTGTGACGAGCTGAGAGGAGTTGCTCTGGCTTGTGTTGATCCAGTGCTCCCCAGCTGGCGACAAGGCCTGAGCACCAGAGAATCTGCCACCACTCCCTTAAAATTTGTCTCTCTCCCAAAATGTATTGAGCATCCTCAAAATGCTTTTATTTGACTTTTTCCTTGCTTTTGAATACTACCAGTTACTGTAGATGCTTTCATATCTGTTGTTTTTCTTGGCTTTCTGTTTCATCCCCACACCCCCCTTTGTATGGATAGTTCAGCTGCCAAGAGACAGATACGTTAAGCAGAATCTTTTTTATTAGAAAAACGGATTAGAGTTCCTGAATTGTGTTGCTTTGGCAGTTTTGATAAGGGAAAAAACACCCGCAGTGTGGTGATAACATGGGAAAAGCTTCATCATCTGCTATTTCTCACTCTTTTTCTGCATTTAAATTATGTAAGAGTCTGCTTCCACCTCAGCCTACTGCACCCCGCTTAGCAGCCTGCATGACTCTGCAGTTAATTCTTGCAGCTACTGTAATTCCCTCTTGAAATTATTTGGCAGCTCACCCTGCTGAAAAGGGTATATCTGGAAATTGCCTTTTCTGCAGTTTCACAATGTCTGCGATTATCCGATTTAAGCCCGAGGATCACACACAAAGGAATTGGATTTCCATATGTGACTAATAGCTCCTGTCTGCGCTTCCATTTCTAGTGGGTTCTTCACCAAGCAGCAAGTTTGGATACAAAATTCTGAAAAGAGCTCACTGAGGAATAACTAAACTCAAACCAACAAAATTGCTGAGTGAAAAGTGGACAAGAACATTCACTCTAAATCTTGTAGGGCAAAAACTTCTCATACAGTTCAGTATCTTCTTCAGGAAGAGATTTGGTTCTTGGGGTCAATTTTGCTAGACAAAAATAACTCCAGAACAAGCTTTGACAAAAGAGTATTTGTGAGAGATTGTGTGTACAGAAACGTGCTGCTTTCCTCATTGGGAAGGCAAAGAAACTGTCCAAAATCACCAGAATGAAATCAAACGGTGAGTTTCCCAAAGTTCAAAATAAGAAAGGACTGAATTTTAGAATATGTGAATTGCACATCATCCTGTTTGGGGAATTGCCACAAGGTATTAATAAATATTTTGACATTCCCAATCAGATACCCAACATGCTTTATTTTCAGGAAAAAGTTTGAATATTGAAGGTTTTTCGAGTATGAGAAAATAATAAGGCAGTTGTTCTTGTGCTACTCCAGGCTGGTTTGTTCTTTCCTACTATAGTGCTGGGTGTGCTATTACAAGTTTTCCTCAGCATGCTACATTGACAGTTAATATCCTGGTAATTGAGACAAGTTCAGAACAGTAGATTGGCATTTTTGTGGTCTTGATTGTTTTATTTGCAAATATTGTCCAGTCTTGCTGAAATGCATCAAAAGACTTGTATTACTTTAGGATCATAAGGGTTAATTACTGTTGTCTTCTGTGAAAGTACGCAGCCCAGGGTTCAAGACTAAAATTAATTATGATAATTTCTCTTTTATCTGTAATCATGATGACTTATTAGCAAAACAGATCTTAAAAGAATAACCAACTTCTTTATTTGTTGCAGGACATGATGGGTATATGAGCAATTTATATTGCGTTCTGTAGTTTTTATAAACTCTGCTTTAATATAACTTTATAGATATTGTAGAGTGTATGTGCCAAGATGGCTGAAAGTTTCACAGTTAGAGCAACGGGAACTTTGTGCCAAGAAGAAGGCAGGGTCTGATAAGGTAAATAATTACCTCATTCTGGTCAGATACCTGTTATAAGCCAATTAGAAGTGTATGTGTAATGTATGTTTACATCCGGACAGAACCCTGTAACCAGTTGTGTGCATCTTGTCAGGAGACACTGTATGGAGACATTATAAAAAGGCACAACTCTTTTAATAAAGGGGGCATTTTGCTAATCTTATAGGTTGTGTGCATTCGTACCCAGAGCCTCTCCGCCTACATTTATTTTTAAACCCCGATCTTGCTTGAGAGTCCATGTTCAAGCAGAAGGAAAGGACTCATTTCTGGCAACTTCTTGCACCAGCTGTGAAGAAGAAAGAATTCACAATTAAGAATCATATACTCTTATTTGAAGGCTGCACATCTTGAAGATGTATCCATCTGGGTACATCCTGCAACGTGCTAAGTACCTTCAGTTCCCACAGAAATTAAATGGGATCAAAGGACACCCATCACCTCGCTAGTGCAGACTGTTGGCTGCCGACCAGCCTGGATGTTTGTGTGCAGGTGTGCTACACCACACACTGCTTTCATGAGAGTTGTAAGTTTTCCATTACATAGACAAGACTGAGGACTTTTCAAGGACACAGTGCTTTAAAGCTTTTTGAAACCTATAGGCTGAAACAGCCTCTCAGATACATGTCCAGCTCATAACAAAGTAATAAAGGAGCAGTGCCGTTAGGGTACATACTCTTGCCGCACCTATTAAAAGAAACTCTCTCTTATTGGAGAGACTTTTTTTTTTTGCTGCAGCAGCAGCAGCAGTGTTTTACATACTGGCCATGAAGAACACTGCACCAATCTGCAGAGCTATCAGAATCACAGGTAACACATTTTAACACTATGAGCCAGCAACAATAGTAGTGGGATGCAGACTTCATTTAATCCTCTATAGCATGATTTCCCATATTATACTGTTATAGGGTAAAAAATAGGTAGTTTAAAATCAAACATAAAAAACCCGCAACCCTCTAATCCCCCCTGTGTACTTTGTAAGTATAGTACAAATTATTCTTTACTATTAGCACTTTTGCCAGAAGAGGCAGAAGAACAGAAGTGGTAACAGAGAGTGGCTCACAGAGTCTAAATATCCCTCGTGTATTTATGCACACAGATGTACCTATTTTTGCTGTACTACATGTTCTTTGTTTGCTGTGGTGTAAATTGTCCAATCCATATTGATGTCATCTTGTGACATTTTGAATGTGATTTTCTGGGAAGTTGGACACCAGTAACTCCCAGCCGTTCCAGTGGAACTATGGACACTTTATAGCTCTTTGGGTGAGATTTTTCTGACCATATCTAAACAGCCACAATACAGAGGCCCATAGTTGACTAATTCACTATATAAATGAAGAGAAATAAGCTCCAAAATGAGAAATTCTTCCTACTGAGGAGATGAAATTATAATCAGTGAAGAAAATTGTACAATGGAATAAAACCAAACCAAAAAACACCAAAACCCACAAACCTAAACAAAATCCCCAAACAAACAAACTCAAAAGCCAAACAAATAAAAAATCTCCTTCCTACCCCGATTTCTTCTCATTGGGTACAAAAGGTATTCAAATGGTTAACTAAGCAGTAGGTATCTTATGTTTCTCTGAGATTGCATGAATTCCACTTCACAGCTGTCTGAAACAGGATAGCCAAAGCCAGTTGACATTTATAACATTTATCTGTTATTGACGTGGCACATTTTGGTGACTTATCGGTGTATTCTTCAGCAGAAGATGCTGCCCAAGGAAGGCAGCTCCTTAATCCAAGAGGTGCTGCAGAGCAACTGACTCAGCAGCTGCTGCTCTCATGCAGCGAAGTACTTGCTGCTGTTACAGGCAGCCTGCCCTGCAGCAAAAGATGGGAGCTGCTCATTCCTAGGGAATGTTGGCTCCATTTCTCCCTGTATGAGGTAACAGGACCTATATCTCACTCAGTTCTGTGAAGCGGAGGAAGTTATTATTTTACGTGGGGCAACTTGTCTCTAAGGCAGAAGTTCCCAGGTCTCATACGCTTCTTGCTTTGCTTCCCCCACTTTGGGTACCATTTTTCTGCTTTGGCAGACCTTACATTGCTAGCAAGAGCACTCTGATTTTACTTATAATATAGTCATGGAATAATTTATGTTGAGAGGAACTCCCAAGGGTCACCTCTCCCAACCCACTGCTCGAAGCAGAGCTAACCAGACCAATATTCTTGGGGCTAGTTTTCACTGTGTTAGGCATTTCCCAGGGTGGTTCTCTTCACACCCTGTCTGGATAACGTGGTCCAGTATTTGACCTCTTCCATGGTAAAAATATTTTTCTTTCTGTCTAACTAGAGAAGAATCTGTCTCTGTTTCCTAACAGCAGGTAGTTGCAGAGAGCACTGAGGTCTCCCCTAAGCTTTTTTTTTCTGCAGAGTGAACTGATCTAGCTCTTTCAAGTTCTCCCTGTACATTGTGTTCTCTGTCCTGATCTCTGGTCAGCATGGTGGCCTCCCCTGGACTCGTTGCAGAATATCAGTATCTTTTTTGTACTAGAGAGTCCAAACCTAAATTCAGCACTCCAGATCCGGTTTCAGAACTGCCAAATACAGGGGAAAACTGACCTTCCCGGACCTGCTGGCTACAGTCCTTCTACTCTGTGTAACTGAAAGCCAAGTCACTCTTTTTTTTACGAAAAAAAAAAAAAAAAAAAGAAGTCCTTTATAGCTTCAAGACAATGACAAAGCAGAGGCAGTTTTCACTTCCAGTGCTCCCATTGTTTTCAGCTTCAGTCATGGGGATTTCTAAACCTTGGTGGTAATATCAGTGACCACACAGATTTTTTCTAATTCTTCTGTCTACCCATCCTATCACACATCCAGTTCTCACAGAGCTGAGACATCTTCCCTTCATTCTCTTTATCATTCCCCCTTCCTTCTTCAGGATCCCTGAATTTGTTCTCTGAAACATGTAGCACCCCAGCCCCAATTTTTTAATTAAAAAATATTTCTGTACTTTCCTTTGTTCTACGCTTGAGGATAGAATTGAGCTTCTTAATGAAAAAAATTTAAGCAAACTGCCTTTGTAATCACTGCAGCCCTCACCCTCTGACAGCCCTTCTTAAAACACCTTTTTCATTCTACTTGACTGGCATCTCAACCTTTAAATAAGGACGTACTTTATATGTTTTCATTTCATTTAAAAATATTTAGAAACTTATATCTGGGCTCTTCATTTTTGTTTAATTAAAATACAAATCATCCCTGTTCAAGAAAAACAAGCCCTTGAAGTAACTCCTTGCAGGTTTCACCCCCCAGGATCCAGTTTCCTTGAGACATACAACAGCTTTGGAGCCTTCTATTACACAAGACTGCAGCTTTCACAGGCCAGTGTCTCTGCTTCTCTCCTCCCTGAGGACACCCCTGCTGCAGGTGACTGTGGTGTGCACTGCCCCACGTGAGTGGATTAAAGTGGGCCAAGGGGTGTTTCAGCCCTGTCTCCACTCCACTGGCAGAGGTTGTCAAATCCTGTCCTGAGAAGTTTCTGGCACAGCTTGGCAGCTGTCAAAGGACAACTTACATCAAACACTTTGGGTACAGTTATCTTCTTCGGGAGACTGTGAGGGTTTAGCAACCCTCATAATGACACTTATGATTTGGTCTCTGGAGCAAAGAGTGGTCTCCAGTATCACTTAACGTAGGAGTACAGAAGCAGCAGTGAGTCTCCAAAGAGAAAGAGATGATTGTAATACAAATGGGAATAAGAATAACTGTTCTTGGATTTTCCCTACCTCAAAATAGCTGACCAAACCATCAAAAGAAACCCCAAATTAGGTTTACATAAACTGTGAGGCTGTGAAGAAATGGTGTTATTTCTAGGCAGCTTACTCCGAATATATTTCCAGTGATTCCACAATCAACCTTCGTATTTGTCCTCAACTCTCTAATAAGAGAAGTCCCTCAACTCTGCTCTTTCACCTGCTGGTACTGTTTGACATTTCCCCTGAATGAATAAGTTTCTAAGACGGTTTTGAGAGCCCCCCCTCCTTTCTTTTCCATTTCAGTTGATTTCAACGATGAGTCTAAGGGGCTTGTCTGAGTTCATCATTCCTAACTGAGAGCAGAATTTGCGTGACACAACTTGTGATTTTAAGGTAATTATTATAATTATTGGGTCACATTTCATAATCAGCTATTTAAATGATCTTCAGTTTCAGTACTCCCTTATTGAGTTTTTACTGGTTGCTATCATAGAACCATAGAATAGTTTGGGTTGGAAGGAATGTTCAAAGGTGATCAACACCCCTCTGCACAGAACAGGGACATCTTTAACTTGATCAGATTAATCAGAGTCCTGCCAACCTGATCTTGAATGTTTTCAGGAATGAGACATCCACCAATTCTCTGGTCAATCTGTTCCAGTGTTTCATCACCCTCACTACACTAAATTTCTTCTTTCTATCTAAACTTAATATAACCTCTTTTTGTTTAAAACCGTTACCCCTTGTCCTATGGCCAAGAGTTGGTTTTATAAACATTGATTCATAGTTCAAAAAGCAATGTATGAGAAATACATGGTAGAAGATAAGGAAAAATTTATTTATCAAAAGCAAAATGCAGCAGTTCTTACCTGGTAACAAGTTCTGAAGATTTTCACACATATGAGATACAAAAAGAAATTTACTTAAGATACATTTCCTTACAGAAAATAATGGGAAACGTAATTGCTAGTGCTAACAGCAGACTGCAGCTGTAAAATTCAACTGGAGGTCATTCAAAAAGTAATTGGTAGACCAGTTCAACACCCACACAGGAGACAAAATTCAGTACAAGAATGAGGTGAAAGAAAGGTCACAGTCAACACTTGTAGAATAACCTGTCCAAAGGCAAATTTCCTTCTAGTCAGTACCATTGATTAAGTCTCCAGAGAATAAATGTTTTGACTCCTTTGTAACGTGGACCTTTCTATTTTAATCATGCATGTAGGCATTGCCAGTTTAAATGCAATAGCAATTCTGTCAGACTGTTACCCTCAGTGATACTCAGCAGAAACAGCTATATCATTACTTCTGTGGTTTCTTCTCATCATTTTATGTTTCTTTTTTTTCTTTTTTTTTTTTGTGAAAAGACAAAAAGGCATGCTGAGTTCATTTTCTCTACTGCATGCATTGTTTAGTGCAGAATTATCATGTCTGATTTCGGTATTTTCAAAGGAAGGACTAAAAACTGCTGCTGACCATCTATGAACTTTTCCTTAAAAATTTTTTGATTCCTCTGGAAGTGAACTCTTATCTGGATGTGAACACTTTCACCATTTTCTTGAGAAACAGCTATATTTATCTTCAACTCTTCTGTGCTGTGAAGTAATTCACAGCTAGTGTAGAGCAGTCATGGAATATCAATTTTCAAGTGTGATTACTCAAAAGGCAAAATTTGACAGTTTCATAGGTGCCACAGGTATCTGACCTCCACAGCTACTTTGCAGAGAAGTTGACCTGCATGTGAGGCCAGCTTTAAAAACAAAAATTACTAGTGAGACACAAAGCTAAGAATTTAGCCTTTGGAACAAGCAACTGCCAAGTTTAACTCTTTACTGTAGCTGCTGTTAGAGAGAAAAGAAAGAGAAAAGGGCACTAAAGCACAGCCTACCAAGCTAATGAGAGATGACAACAGCAGAAATGGAGAAGAATACATCTGAGCTCTGGGTGAAACTCAAGAATTACCAGTGTTTTACCCTACACAGCAGACTGTACAAATGGAAAGAGTGCAAATGTTAATGGAATACATGATGAAGCATTTAATAAAGATGTCGATCCTTTTTAAAAATTAAATCTCTATTCCTTAGTTATTTGCACATCCTTCTCTATTTTTTAAAAAAATTTACATTTCTTTTCATAGTGTCAGAATTGTTTTATCTCTCCAAAACATATAGCTTAGTTAAAATAAGACAGATAAATGCAAACACTAAATGGTAACACAAACACGTTAATAGGACTATTATTTCCCCTTTTTTTGGCTTAGTTTCTTTTGTATTTGACATTTAGTTAATGCACAATGGGAATTGCTTTAATACCTCCAAGATTTTATTGTTTACATGAAAGATAAACTGAAATATTCTTCATGAGGGGAATGAAAACTCTGCATTGCGTTTCACTGGGCATGAACTCAACATCTGCATACCTCACATGCTATTCTGAGGGTCTTCTGAACCAACTGGTATTTATTATTAGTGTATCATTAGTGCAACTCTACCCAAGCCAACTCTACCCAAGTTTTTCTGTGCATTTTATGGTGACACCTTCATGAACATGGTCTGCCTATATGAAGGAATTCAGTCCAACAGACTAAAAGGATTTGAGCAGATAGGAAGACGAAAGCCAGACCAAAGGAGCAAAGCTTACTATCCATCTTTTCTGATAGCCAGGGTTGACAGCTGATAAAGTGAGAAAACCTCAGTCTTTGGAGTTCAGAAAAAGTGTTGAATCTGTTAACGAGATGACAGCAGGTGAAAAATTTATTTCTGAATTTTCCAAGCTGAACAGCAGTAGCATATCCCTAAGTGACAAAGAATAAAACTGCAGAAGTCCTACAGATAGTTATGGAAGCATCTTTCTTCTTAGAAGACTTTCTCTGAGTATTTCCATCAACTAACTTTAGAAAGATGCTGGCATCCTTAAATAAACAATGACGACAGAATGGAAAGAGTCATCCTTGGTCTCGTGGTCACCACTGTAAGCAAACTAATGGGGAACAGCAAGATTAGGGTCAGCCTCATCAGCAGTGATCATGGATTGGTGGAGTTTGCAGTCATGAAGGATATGACTCAGGTAAGGAGTAAAGCAAGGCCCCTGGACTTTAGGAAAACAAACTTCCTGTTCTTCAAGGATACAGTTAACAGGATTCCTTCCAATCCAGTGGCCTAGCAGTGATGGAGTGAATACATCAGTGGAAAAGGGAAGAGTTAAAGATATTTTTTATCTGTCTCAGAGTCCTGATGCACAGCAGTGCCAAGTGGTGTATCCCAGTGGTCTACATTGGGACCAGTGCTACTCCAGTGCTACTTAAATCTTCCTTAATGATGTAGACAAAGGGATTCAGTGAACCCTCAGCAAATTTGCAGATGACACCCAGAGTGGTGCTGTTGACACACCTGAAGGATGAGATGTCATCCAGAGGGACCTGGACAAGCTCAAGAGGTGGGCCCATGGGAATCTCATCTTGTTTAACAAGGCCAAATACAAGGTGCTGCACCTGGGCCAGGGCAACCCCCGGCATCCATTCAGGCTGGGGGACGAACAGATGGAGAACAGCCCTGCTGAGAAGGACTTGGGGGTGCTGCTGATGAGAAGCTGGACATGAGGTGGTAATGTGAGCCTGCAGTCCAGAAAGCCAACTGTATCCTGGGCAGCAGGACGAGGGAGGGGATTCTGCCCCTCTACTCTGCTCTTGTGGATTCACCTGGGGCACTGCATCCAGCTCTGGGATTCTCCACACAGAAAGGGCACTGATCAGTTGGAGCAAGTCCAGAGGAGGGCCACACACATGATTAGAGGGATGGAGCACCTCCTCTGTGAAGAAAGGCTGAGAGAATTGGGTTTGTTCATCCTGGAGAAGGCTCCGGAGTGACCTTATGGCCTTGCAATACCTAAAGGGAACATACAAGAAAGATAGGAGACTATTGACACGGGCATGTAGTGACAGGAGAAGGGGCAATGTCTTTAAATGGGAAGAGAGTAAGTTAGATTGGTTATTATGAAGAAATATGAGAGTGGCCAGCCACTGGAACAGGTTTTCCAGAGAAGTTGTGGATGCCCCATCTCTGGGAGTATACAAGGGTTGATGGGGATTTAAGCAACTTGGTCTATTGAAAGGTGACAGTGGAGTTGGAACTAGTTAATCTTTAAGGTCACTTCCAATCAAAGCTATTCTATGATGCTATGTCCCATGAAGATATATGACTCTTTCCATACACTATACAAGCAGCCCAGCCAGATAACTTACTCTTGGCCTATAACTTAGTTGCTGAAGTTAGAATAGACAAATTTACCTTTTTCACTCTTTTTTTAGAGGAATTCAGCTAATTTTCAGTTCAAATTGCTTTCAAAGCCCTTTTAATTCGGAGGGAACCTGACCCCTTTCTGAATATTGGTGATCTTTTTAAACATAATTGACTGTCATCTTTTTATTTGTAACTGCCATCTTATGAATTTTAAAAAACACACATTCTTCCTAGCCTAATTAGTTTGAATAGCCTACTTAATTTCACTACAGCATCATGTTCCCTAGCAGCCTATTCTAACATTGCCAGGTATGCTATCTTATCAAAGAGCATGTGATTTCTTTAGAGGCAGTTAAGACCGCAGTAGTGCTGCTCCAAGTTTTCACCTGAGCAGTGTTCTGTCTTTCAAATCGATCTGCAAAATTGTCTCACAGCTACTCCATGGTCTCCATCAAAAGCTGTATTGCCACACAGTAACTGTTGCTATGCAAATAGACAGCATGGACTTAGGTAGGAATCAGCTATAGTTGAGTTGTAGAGTCTAGAAAGACCAATTCCAGTGTATCTAATCATAACCAACTTATCCTGGTATGCTTCTTGGAGAACTTTAAACAGTCTTGTGACACGTAACGTCATGAAAAAATATTTCATAACAGTTCAGGATGGTACTTTTCCAAGAAACCTTGTATGTGCCCATATTTCTCACTCACTGCCCTGAAAGTGCTGAATTTAGGTGTGACTTTGCCTTATGCCCATGCTCAGTTGTGTGGAATGCCTTTTCCCTCATGGTTTAACCACAGATGAGTTCACGCATGGAAGATACAATCTGGGGCTTCCCATTTTCAGTGGCAATGCAATCCCTTGCAAACAGTTCCCTTTCTCTGGAAAAAACTTAACTGCTGGCAAAGACACATACGCAGTGCAGATACCACAACGTATCACGGCAAACTCATGACCTTTCCTCCCGTCCCTGTGCCACAGCAGTCAGTGATGAAGGCACACATGCTGTCTTTGGTAATCAAGTGAAATGGAGGACAACATCATCCATATCCAGAATCAAAACCTGGAAACTAGAAAATATACTTTCCCCCATAATTACCCAAAAGTTTTGGAAGCTTTTATAAATGTCATCCTTCTGACTCTTCCTTGTAATTAAAAAAAAAAACCAACAAAAAAAACCAAAATTAAAATGAAAAATGAATGTGAGGAACAGCCTCAGCTCAAATGACATTTCATTTTAACATTTACTGGAGGCATTCAACTTTTTTTTTTTTTTAAAAACATGAAGAAAAAATAATTTTATTAACTATATCCTTGAGAATACCCTTCTACAATGGATATTTTCTGCATCAAAGATGATTTTTCAAGTCATAAAAACTGTTATTCTGCCCTTTCCTGGCATTAATGCAGAATAAAAGCACATCTCATTGCTAGATTGACTCGTTGAGACAGGGAGAGCCTTTAGGTGTTGCACCACTGAGGATTCATTACCAGACAGGTGTCACATGCCATACTCACACCTGCTCCTGAGGCTGAGCTTTCAGCTACTGCAGACAGGCAGGGACCTCAGTGGGAAATGTACTGGTGAGACATGCTTATTAGTTGATCCCAGTTTGTTGTACAAATTCCTAATGGAAACCTTTATGTTCTAGGCAAAAAAATTCAGCCTATAGTTAGTTTGAAGAAAGGCTATCATGTTCTAATTATATTAATATTTTCATTTCTTCTCAAAATATGAACTTCTTAACAAATTTTCATTGTCCCCTAATTCTTTCCATCACTCCAACAACAATCTCAATTCCCATTTTTTGCTCTCTGTGATACCAGGATAAAAACTTCAACATTTGTGGAGTGTGAAACACCTTGAAATAATGTTTCCAAGAGAATTATTTCAAACTAACTGTTTAATAATCCTTAGAGGTGTTGTATTAACAGCTTTCTCTGAAATAAAATGAATCCAAGCTGTTGACCTATGTTAAAAAAAAAAAAAAAAGAAGAAAAAGTCTTGCCTTAATATATTCTTTTCACCCCCTCTCATGTATTTCTCAGTCTTTATTCTGTACCAGATTTTATGATTGTATCATTGTATCTATTAACCTTTTGGGTATATCTAACCCTATAGTATTGAAAAGCATCAGGTTCAAGGGCATGTCAATTCAAAGTCACATTATTAAACTGCGTTCAGTAAAGGGTAGTTTAATCTTCAGCAAAAAAAAAAGTAAATAAATCCAGTTCCATTTGTTACTGGGAAACGGTACTTACTTCCCCAGTAACTAAATAGTTGAGCCGTAATTAGGCTCAACTGACTATATAGGCCCTTTTCAGGGCTTTACTGAACTCCTCCATCTCTCCACTGTGTCAGCTTCTTTTTTCAGTAGTCATAGGCTGGATGAATGGGAACTGCTGAGCAGAAGTCAGGAAAGCATCTCACAAAGATTAATCCTGCAAGGACAGAACTGCAGGACCCTCCAGTGCAGCGGCTGTAAGAGTTTTCCAGATTCCATTTGTCAGTTCAGGGTTCTAAATCTATTTGTTTATGTTGTGGTAGGCACCTCCAGGAATAACAGATTTGGCTTATGTTTTGCAAGCCCACTCACCAGAGCTGAAGTAGTTGATAGGTTTTTTTTTTTTACTTCAGAAAGCCACAAACCTTCCCTTTGCAATGGTATAAAAATCCCTCAGACACTGAAATGTGAGGCTTAGACTCTGACATCTGTCAGAGGATGTAATTTGAAGGGGTTTTTAGACTGCTTTAGAGTCCTGGAAAAGGTAAATTATTAAACAGAAAGTAGAAGCAATTTCTTACAGTTTTTTTTACTATACACACACCTACAGAAAAAATATGATGAAAAAGTGAAACACCTGTCATAAAGGGAAGTTTTACAGCACTTTGCAAACTCTATCCTATTTCTTTACCCCTCCAGTGGCAAATCTAAGTCCCGAGAAACCCTAAAATCAATAAGAATCACTGTTTCAGCTGTTAAAAATATAACTCTGTAATACTTATGTAAAAGTAATGGGGCCATTTTGGAGTTTACCTACTTTCTCTACAACTGTTGGGAAGATAATGTGAGGAGGAAAGCACAGCTGAAAGAAGGCTTTCCAAGTGGGGATGTAGAGGCATTTTCACAGTGGATTTTGAAGTGAATTCTAACAAGCGTACCAAAAGCTATTCCAGTGCCAACATCAAAACCCAACAAACCTCACAAGTGTTTGTGATTTTCCAACACCATGGTGGCTGAAAATGAGATGATTTATTTTGTGATGCAATTGTTATCTCGGGAATCATTACTGACACTTCTTCTAGTCAATAGATTTAGTCTGGAGGATAAACTTTATAAAACAAATCAAACCCAAACCTTTTTACAGTGAGATTAATAATACGAGGATGCCACTGAAATACATCCCTCAATGAGCTGACTTTAGGATTTAAACAAATTGTTTTCAATTTTATAATGATTTTTTTTCATTTTATTGTCATTCCCCTAGCAAACTAGATGCAGTGGAAGCAGAGCTAACCTGGACTAGCTGCATTTAAATTTTCCCTCAATTATTACCAAATGTAATTAACTTGCAGAAGTTTAAGGCAGACTACTTCTTCAGTTCTCAGGACGTTCTGATGGGTGATAATCTTTCTATGAATGTGGTTATTTTTACCTAAGTACACTCTGAAATAAATGAAAGTAAATCATCACAGTTCATAACGAAAATTTTTTACTTCTCCAAAAGAAGAAACACTGTAATAGACAGATGAAGATATTTTCAATTCCATATTAAATGCTTTAATATTCAAACAACTATAAACAGTTCCAGGTGCTGGTGTTTTTCCTGTGTAAAGCTGTGTTTAGCTGAAACTTAGTCTTCCCTGTAAGAGGTGATATTTAATTTTAAGCTTTCCTACTTGCCATGTAGGAATGATGGCTTTCCTGCTGTCCTTCCCAGGCCACTGTGACACAGCTTTTGGCTTTTTAGCTGCTGAACCACACTGGGCTTAGCTTGATAGACCAAACTTTGTGCAGTTTACACAGACATTGTTTAATGTCTTACAATTAAAGTGATTATGCTTCTGATCATTAATTAACTTTTTAGGAAGGATGAGTGGGCTATAAAGTAAGCTAAAACTGTACAGCAGGGGGAGTTTCTGAATGAGATCTGTAGGCCTCAAATCTCATTAGCTTTCAGACATCTGCAATAGCAACCAAACATTCAGCACTGACTAATGAAATCACTCTGGAACTAGTATTTCGAGGGATCATGCCATTTTTCAGATACCTAATGGACACTAATGATAATTTGGGAAATAAAAAATTTCTGGAAAGGTTGAGGGAATGAAGCATCCAAATTTCATCAGCATTTGAAGTGATCTAAATATTAATGTATTTTTCTAAAATTTTCAAGTTAAATATAAGTTTTCATTTTTTTAAAGATGGTAACACAGTAAAAGGAAGTCACATTTATGTATGTTTATAAGGCTTCAAATTGAAACAGATCTTACTGCAGAAGCCTTTCCTCTGATACTTGAAGGTAGCATTAAGTTATGTGTCCTCTATCCCACATGCACATTCTAATGGGAGGACACTTGGCCTCATATTATCTCTTAGGTTATTACTTTGAAGTGTTACCTCCAGTGGTGCTTGTATGAGACTTTTGTTCCTAAATCACCTCAGCACATCAACCTCTTGATAGACCACTCTCCAGTTTTCCAGTAAGAAATCACCTCGTACCCCAGGAATCTGAATCCTTTCAGAGAACTGCTGCAGATTTGGCACATGTACCTGCTTTCTGGCAGGATAAATAATTCAATAGAATATTCCCTGCATTATGCATTCAAGAGAGTTAAAGTCATATATATTATTCACTGGGTGCTATTTAACCAGCTCTATCATTGACTAACTTACATTCTGTCACCAACGTTCATTTCAGCACTTAATTTATCCCTTAGGGGTTATTTCGTAATTATATTAACTAAGAGTGTTATATAAACTAATGATTACAATATTTTGTATTTCTGTTGTTCCCTCCACCATCAATCTATCTTAAAATGTTCCTCTACAATTTTCTAGGTCATGCAGGAGTCCTTAAAAGTCAAAAAATGACAGAAGAGCCATCAACATTTTCAACAAAGAGAAATGCCTGGAAAATTATCATTTCAGATAAGCAAAAGCTATTTACAAAATTAGATTTAAAAATTACAGGAAAAGTGATATTGAAAAGGCAGTAATTTAATTTCATTATCTGAATTCTTCTTCCTCACTTTGAGATGTAATTGTTCATGTTATAAAAGCCTAAGTGAAAAGAGAGAAAAATAATTAAATTGTGTTAAATATCTTGAAAATAAATTAAAAAAAAAGGTGAAGTTTAATGGAGGTTATTTTATGAACCTTCATGAAGATTTGATAATCTTTTCTAAAAGCAGCTGTTTACCAGTTCATTACGAAAATCTTTCCAAAGGGAGGAATCCAGAATATTTAATCCTATTAACATTTGTAAAGCTGTTTCACGGGATAATGTAAGACAGTCATTTGAAAGGTCAAATTTTAACTGCATTCACCACTTAGTGATATTTTCAATAACACAATTTTGCCAAGAACAGATGTGTGGTACCTGTGGGCTGATACAAGCTTTTTCATGTGTGTGTTAGTCTTAACCAGAAGTCAGAGAAGACTCTCCAGACCTTACCCAAGCACCACTGAATTTTTGCTACCTTGTCTTAGACCATGGCTCTGTTCCGTTGGCAGCACAGCACTCCCAGTGGCATATAGCAATTTTCAGCATGGAAAAGTGTCCTCCCTCTAATCACCAGGCTCCAGTCTTTGGCAATTAGTTGTTCTGACTCAATGAACAGATAAAATCTCCTGAGAGATGATTCCTGCCATCTGATGACAGACTTCTCCAGCTAGAGAGCTGAGTTACTCACTGAAGATGTCTCTCTCTCCCATGAACTACAGAGAAAGCTTAGGTTGACAGCTTAGGAGACACCTTATTTTAATTACCCATCCTTGCAAAGGACTGCATAGCACAAATTCAGCTTTTCTGGGGTTCTGCTCCAGTGACATCATGGCTGCAGGAAACCTCTCATCTTACTTAAGAAATAAAGATTTCCTTTTCAAAATTTTTATTTTAGTGATATTCAGGAAAGTTTTTGAAATCATAAATAGCATATTCAGAGGTGGTGGAAAACATTAATAACCACTAAATTTCAGATTGTAAAATTAGTAATGTTTTAGCAGTTAATTGGCTCACACAAACACTGCACCTTTGGTCAAGTCAAATCTTCCCTGAGATAGCCTAGTCATTCAGTTTTCAATTCCAATGTGAATACCAGTGCCAAATCATCAGTGCTAGTCGGTGTTTCTGAATGTTATCTTGTAGTAACCTGGATTATATAAATACATCAAGAGAAATAGAATACACTTTTAAACCATTCTGCAGAAATTGTAAGCTTCAAATGTTAAAAATTTTTGTTTTGTTGTTCAGTTCAAATATATCTCCTTTTATATTATGTATGAATGTTTTTCTTCTTTTGGTTTATACTTTACTCAAAAATATGTTCAGCTTTTTTTTTATTATTATTTAAATTACTATGCAGAGCAGCTAAGCAAAAAAATCATAACTACAGCTCAGCTGACAAATACTTTTCCCCCGCTCATCATATTACTGTGAAAGAATGTTCATTTTTACATACTTGGGGTGAATTTTGCCATCTTCTCAGAAGACAAAGGTGTCGTGCAGCAGGAACTCTGTGCCACGTGGGTGAGCAAAGGGCTCAGAAAAAGGTCAGTAATGAAGTTCTAAAGCAACAAAAGATGGTGGAACCTGTGGGATGACAGTTGGACTTTCTTTACAGTCAATATTACAGCTTACAGTATGTATTAAAATATTTTAAATTCCTGTATCAAAGAACTGAACCTTAAAGAAAAAAAGTTGTTTTGAGAATATAGGAGGCAGGAGTGTCACTTATGATTGCTTTAGCTCGTTCTGTATCATGCAGCAAGTAGGTATCATTTGTGAAACAACACTTGTTCTTCAAAATGTTCAGAGGTTAATTTTGATGTTTTATTAGGGGCAATAAGAAGTATCAAAAATTTTATTGTCCCTTGTTTTGAGAGCGAGGGTATGGGAGACAGATTTAGACCAATGTAAGAGATGGAATTAGCTTTTTCTAACTGTAGAAATTTAGGCGTTTCAACAACGACCATCACCTGGGCCCCACTGAAATGGCTAGTGTAGAGAAATGAAGAAATAGGACTCAGTTCAGTTGCTTAGAAATAGTTATCTAATATCACTTGGTGGATTAGGACAGCATGACTGGACTGACCCAGGCAAGTGCTTCCATATACTGTGGTCACATGTGGGTGTCTTGTAAATCCCAGGATATCTCAGCTTTTACAAGTCACCTCTCTGTGGACAATTAAGCCTCTACACAGTAACTTCTTCCAGTTATTTTGACACACAGTTTCAAAGCTGATCCCACCTCCTTCTTTTGCTTTTACAGGGAGTCTCATTGGTCACTTGAGAATAAACAGCTCAGATGAGAAAAACTACATCCAAAGTGATATGGAACAGGAGGATCTTTCAGTGCAATCTTGAAGGGACCAAAGTACAGGTAACATCCTAGACCTCAGTTTGGGACTCAAGCCTCTCCTGAATTTTCCAGCATTTCAGGTCTGGAGGATGAAGATGTTACTCTCTATGAAAAAAAAAGTGTGTTCTGATTTAAAAACAAACAAACAAACAAAACAACAACAAGAAAAAGGAAAAGAAAGTGATTAGCAAAACTCCAACAAGGGCCTTAGCAACACAAATCCAGCATCAAAGCTATAGACATGTTTGATGCCAGTGGCTTGTCTTTCATACTAATTTATTAATTTTGAATGCTGTGCATGTTATACAATGATCTGTTCTGTGGGGAAGCTATCAAAGCTTAGACAAAGAGATCAAAGGAAGTCTTTAATGTAAAAGAGCATGAGCAATGTGCTATTTCTCTTAATGTTTGTGTCTGGTTTTCCCATTTACAGTGACATTAAGGTAAAGGAACCTTAAAGGGCACAAAAGATGTATTTTCTCTAGGTTGCCTACTATGGCAAGTTCTTGTTGTACCATTATTGAGAGCTCATCTTCAAAGGAGCAGAAAGGAGGTCGTTGTTACAGGTAACCGACTTCATGCTTCTTTAAAGCTTTGATATCTCAAAAATTCGATGCATTTCCTCAGGTGCTGCATGTGTCAAACTACTTCACTCTTGGACAAAAGTTTTAAGCAGATGCATAATGTCTTTACTTAATAGATCCATTCTTGCAGTTATTGTATTCAACTCTGCATTTCTGACCTTAACAGGAAGGAACTGGAAATGACTGTAAAATCAGGGAATTATGGAAATGACTGTAAAATCAGGGAATTTTATTCTGAACTAAATCACTCTGCCACCATAGAAAGCTTGCAGTAATTAATAAATTGCTGTTTCCTGGTCAAATGTAGTCATCTCCTTCAAGGAAAAAAACCTCCTTAACTTCATTTTTAATGTATATTGCTTAGAATAAGTTAAGGACATTGTCTGATATTGTAAGAAGCTAAATACACATTAAATCTTACAGAAATTGTAGTTATGGTTCCTGAGGACTGCCAAGGACCTAGCTTACTCTAACATGTAATTATCTGGCTTGCTTCTAGGCTTCTGGATTTGCAGGAAGGAAAAACACGATTACTTTCAGTTCAAAAGGTGCCTTGTAAATCCACACTGGGGCTTTCTTTTTCCTCCTGGAACTTCTTTCTGGCTCTAATGGTACAATTAAGCACCTAAGTTAAGCAGTTAAAAGTTCTCTTTGAAATGGTTCATGAAAAATAAATAAAAATACATGTTTTCCTCCTGAATATCTTGGATCTTTTGCCCCCACTTTAAACTCAGCTTGATTCAGTTTTCTGATATGTGTAATGGCATGCAGCATTGCTGGGAGCTCTCTCCAGAGCTGCACTGCAGTGTGATCGTGCCGTGTGAGAGCTGAGAGCTGCGCTGAACACAGGCAGGCTCTGCCTGCAAAAACTTCATGATAAAATGACTCATCATTTCTGTTGTGCCTCTCCCATTATTTTTAATGAGGAAGGAAGAAATAGTGTCTGTCAATAAGGAAACCAAAATCAATTCCATATCTCTCTGTGCTTTTCCTGTTCATGTTTGCATCCTATTCCTGCCTGCCAGGTTTAGTGTAAAATGCTAACATAATCCAGTATGACAGTGGTTTAGACTGAATGTATTCTCTTTACAGCACTGATGAATAACCTTTACTGTAATTTTTAATAGAATTAATGTTTTTCACTATGTATAAACCCATTTTAGAAGAAGATAAAACCAAGGAAGTGAGGATATTTGAATCCTGAATCTGCTACTGCAGTGACCTTTCCATACTTTATCTCCTAATTTTTGCCTTACAAATAGTCATAACAGTACAGACATTCTGTTTAAAAACCCATGATAACTATAACCAATGCTCACTATGTATGTTAGACATCATATCTGCATTCTAGGCTTTTTGGCTAAAACTGAAAAACAGAATTAAACTGAAAAAACTTCCCCCCACAATCCTTCCTTCCCAGACTCAACTTCCCTCCTGATTTTTCTACCTCTTTCCCCCTAAGCAGCTCAGAGGGCTGGGGAATGGGAGTTGTGGTCAGTCTGTAGCACTTCATGTCTGTTGTTCCTGTAGGCTCCCATCCACAGGCTACAGCTCTGCCAGGAACCTGATTCTGCATGGGGTCCCCAAGAGCTGCAGCTTCCTTCATGGCATATTCACTTGCCCCAGTGTGGGATCCTCCACGAGTAGAAGTATGAATACCTGCTCCAGTAGAGCCCCCTGTGGGAGGATCCAGCTGGAAGTGACTCTGTCTGACACAAGGGGAGCCCCCAGTGTCATCTCAGAGAGGCCACTCATGCCAGCCCTGCCCTGCTCCCAGAAACTTGCCATGTAAGCCCCATATTCAGGTTTGCTGGGAACAGGCAAATCCTGAAGCAACAACAGAGGAAATCCTCAGACTCTCAGAGTGGTGCCTTAACACAAGCCCAGACAATCTTTTTATGTGCCCTGAGGCTCCAATACGGATGGGACCAGAAGAGACCGATTAGTGCTGCGGGTTAAAACGTACTGAGTAATGCCATACATTTACACTGTAGCTGTAGAGATACACAATCGTTGAACTATTCTGAGTTGGAAAATTTTCATAGCCATCAATAAGCATGTCTTAGGGCATAGCTATCTCATTACAGATAAGTAAAATGCTTGTGACTTGATTATCAGAGAACAGATGACTTTCTCAGATGTAGACATCCAGAGTTAGAAAGATTGATTACCATGTTTGAAACAGGTTGACAGCAAGAAAAGTAGGTGATGATCTTGAATTCATGATATATGAAGGCCTGTTTGGGATTTGGACTATACGTATAAATGTTTCTGAAATGTACCTCGCCTCTATCAGCTGATACTGAGGTGTAAGTTCCCTTTAAAATCATGGCAAAAGGATTTATTTTTGGTTAGGATTTTATTGGCAGCTGTATCAAATTGCAAAAAAAAGGTTGTTTTCCATAAGAAACTGCTGCACCTGTCCATTTTGATCTGACAAAGCTCAGGTAGAAGCTCTCTTCCACAGTCAGCACTTTGGGGAAGAGACCTTCCAAACTGTAAGCAAACACTTACCCGGTGTGAATAACAATCTCCCAACAAGCCATTTATGCTTTTCCTTGGATCAGCAGTATCCCAAAGTGTTATTATTATGGATGTTTCTCTTTAATCCCTGTGAATGCCAAGATCTAAAACACTATTTCAATTTATTTTCACACTGACTGTTCCTTGGCAAGTGCAAGATTTGTGCGGAATCAATGTCCCCTGCTGTAAAATGGTTCAATTTCTCCCAGTGGAGCAGGAAGATGTATGGGGACTCATTGAGCATGTTTACTTTCGGCAGACTTGCTACTCCATGAATATTGTTTTCACGGGATGTTTTCATGTTGTCTTTGCTGAAGCTCTCAAACATACCACAGCAAAGGCAATTATAGTTGTGAAGCTCTGGTGAGTTGTATCTCTCTTTTGTTTAATCAAACAAGTGAATTTCTACAGTTCACAGAGAACAACTGTATTGGAAAACAGTCCCTCTGGCTACTTCATTTCCTATCACACCTGCCAGCTCCTGACACTTTGCCCTGTCCAGATTGTTCAGTGGTTATTCAAAAAATGAGTCTTAATTCACTTTCCCAAATATGATATGCCATTTCTCTGAGGGATCTTGTACCTCTGACATTTCAATTAGAGGGATGAAACATCAACATGTGAGCTTTACTCTGAAAAGACGGAAAACTCTCAGCCTCTCACATTCTACTTTTGCTTCTTACTCACCCTTTCCACATAAGAAAAACTTCTGCAATATTCATAAATGTTAGAAGCTAGAGTAACACCATAAATGGGATTTTGCAGCCCAAGCATTGCAGCACTTGTTTTTTGAGGTGACCTAGGCTGTCCGAAACATTTTTATGGGGCATGACAGAGGCCTTATGAAAATAGTGAGAGGACAGGGAGCTACCCTGGAGCAACTTAGGTAAAGTAGAAACTCTCACTACTGACCAGCTACAGGTCTATGATATTTGTTTACACTACATCAGATTTTGTTTTCACTCTCCAATCATCATCACATAGACCACTGGTCTGTTCCATATATACTGTCCTCACACACGCCAAGTCCTTAACTGAGTTACCTAAAGGTGCTTAGAATAAATAATACACAGAGCTAATATTTGCTGAAGATGGAGTAAGAACACTGAACTCCCTACTTGCTGCTCTGGGCTCAAGGAGGGCTTGATTCCTAAGAAGAGCAAGGGATGGAAACAAGTCCTTGCCAGGCCTGCAGTCAAGTTGAGGTGACTCGTTGGATCCTGACCCCAGAACAGGACGTATTTTCCCCAGACATGGTGTGCTTGCATCCACCAAGACCCAGGTGACTTGGTAGTCTGTACATCTGTCACCACAGTTTCTCATCTCACCTCTGTCACCCTCCAGTGCTAGCACCTGATGGAAATTGCTGGGTTGAATATGGCCCACTGCAGTGAGTGATGGACATGTTTGAAAGCATCTGTAAGAGATAACATCCATTCACAATTAGATATTGGTTTGTTACTGTAACTTTGATAGCATTACATGTCACTGGCAATGTTACAAAAAACTTCCAGTACTGAATAATAGCTGCATTCTGAGGATACACATGTAAAATTTTGATCTGAAATGGGAAAGAAATAGAAATTTTTCTATTTCTATAAAATGTGGTATCATAACTTCAGATAATTATGGAGTATGAGGTTGATTTTTTTAATTTGACAATAGCTCACAGAGATGAAAAGCCAGCTAATTTTAGTAAAACACCCCAGGCATATCTGTCTGCCTAACCTGTTCAATAAAAACATCCATTCTTATATTTTCCTTTAAAATATTTTAAATCTATTTTTTTTGTTGATTGCATCAATTGGCCATAATACTCTTTATAGTTTGAACAACTAGATACATTTCCTTCAAGCGCCAGCATCCCTCACTGTTACATTCCTCATTTGATTTACCTCAATTATTATGCAATACATCTAGTGGGTTACCTTGGATGATCTTCTTTGAATATTTGCACACTGCAATCCCAAAACAGATGAAGATGTATAGTGGCCTGTATGTAAAACACACAAAACATAGCAGGCAGGGATCATTTACGAAATCCAATTTAACAGAGCGCTGGTTAATGTTTGGGTGCTGCCTGTTTCTGTGCTGCTCATTGCAGTCTGTTGTTTTTCATGAGGTGGTTGCTTAGGATCTGCAATGCAGTAAGAGTCATTTTCACTTGACTGCAATTTTCCTGACATTTGTTTTAAATCCCAACACATTTCTCTCCATATACATGTGGAAAATGTTTTGAACGTTCTCTCTAGAGTACAATTTAGAGGTGTTAATTGTTAATAAATAATGTATCTAGAGACAATAAAAACATTAGCACACTAAATGGATCAGATAATCGGTTTTGACAGAAAGAATCCACTGAAGACACAGAGCAGTTTTGAGATTCATATTATTCATATCATGCCCTCGAATGAACCATTGCAATTAGTTTTCTGATGGCACAGTATGTGAAGTAGTTCTTGCCCCCAATTGATGAGAAGTTGTTATTTTGCAGTGTGGAAACTCCACTAGTCTCTTGTACTGTCTAAATGTAAATGATTTACAAACATAAATAATGAAAGTCTCTGTTTTGTCAATTTATGGAATATACTGACTCTGATTACAATAACATTATGGTAAAAGATGATAGATTGTTTTTTTCCTGAGAATGTAATCATTTCCATTGCTTTAGAAAAAAGAAAAACACGAGCCCATGCATTTGTTCCAACTAGTTTGTACTCTAAGAGTTATCAGAATGAAGCAATTCAGTGAAGCAATTATTTCTGTTTACATACATTAGGTGAACCCTCTAGAGTGGTTTAAGCTTGCAATCCAGTTGAGGATTCAATGACATTCAGCAGAGGAATGTGCAGGAGCTGCAATTTTGTGCATAGGGAAGGCATTAGAAGAGCAGTTAATTTAGGATACCTCTCAACACAAGCATTTTTGACTTCTCACAGATGCTCAAGTGCCCACTAAATCATATGATTCTTTTGGCTATAGGACACCTCAATAAAATTAAAGTGTCATATTCTCTCACTGTGAAGTGAGTGTGGCAAGCACAGAGATTACAGGGTAGGGTCAGACAACCTTCTTCAATCAACCAATTGGCTGATGCAGTGAACCAAAAACAGGTGTCTGGACTAGTCAGGTGATTCAAAGTGAATTACCTAAATGACCACCTAAGTTTGCTGCACAGTCCTTGGAGAGACTTTGGTTTCAGACTGATCATCTTGAACTTTAAAACAGTGTTTAAAGCTGGATGAGGAGATATGTAGCAATGTGTTGCATCACTTGCTCCCTTCAGAGAGAAAAAAATGGCCACGTAACAGTTTGCCTCCTTCCACTGAGGCTTCAGTGTCAGGTCGTCTTCAAAAAGCACATCATACACATGCAGGGAGCAGCAGAACAGCTTGTGAAAGAGCTCAAGGCCAACAGCACTCATCCACTATGGATCAAATATATCCACAATCAAAAGTATTTCAAATCCCTGTTCACCTATTCTTCAAAGCCTGTTATATAAAGGTGGAAGGGACAGGAAAGCTATCCTTCATCCTTCTGAGCCTAAGGGATTCTGCAACCAAGAATGCAAGAGTCATAGCACAGAAGGAAAGCAAATGAAAAACTGTGGAAACAGCCTAGCAGGTAGGGCAACGAGCCAGATGGGAGAGGATATGAACAATTTATAGAAAGCTTTTATTGACTTTGTTTTGCCCAAGCACTCCCCAAAAGAAGTTATTGCAATAAAATTCCTTCATTTATTCCCACAAAGCCTGACACCATTTCTAAATAGGACACCATACACTGCAGCAGGGATTTGTTGGTGTAGCTTCTATTACACATTTCACACCAAAGGATTACACTTGTTTCCTGAAAATGTGACTTATTGTCATGCAAATTGGTGAACGAACAGATGGGAGAACAATACATGGAGAAGTAAAGAGGTTTCCTTTAGAAACCAGAGAGTTAATTCATTTTCCACAATAAAGGATTATGATCAAGAAGAATTGACAGGTAATGAGAGTTAGAGAGTTAGAGACTTAGTTCACTTGGAATCAAGTGGAAATTAAATTTGAAACTGAATTTAAAATTACATTATGAGATGAAAATTGAAAGAATATCTGGGACCATGTCATTCAATTTCTTTTACTTCATTCATCCCAATCTCTGCCAATAGTTTGAGAAATAAAATTTATAAGTTACTGTATTGCAGTAGCAGTTGTACAGCAGGTGATAGGGACTGGATCCAACACAATTCCACAAATACTTACCTGAAATTGACTCAAATTATTTCTAAAATTGAATTTATTAAATATAAGAATATGGCAAAATCATATGAACACATAAAAAGTGCATTTTACTCTTCAACATAGGCACAAAATAAGTTGCTTTTTCTATATAAGAAACAAATAATGTATCTCTTGAATGTTCTTCTAAAATATTTGTAGGAAAAATGTTCTAATGTGGGATATTTGTATATACACATGATCCTGAAGGCAGGTTATAAAAAAAAAATAATCTAAATTCGTTGTTCCTAATCCACCATAAAGCCAGAAAAATATAGGAAAAATAGTACAGTTGCCCCAAAGTATTATTGGGCCAACAACAGAAGCAATTGAATAGAAAACTGTATATAAACTGTTAAAAGCTGGACAAAGATAACATTGTAAGAGTCAGAATACTCAAAAAAATATTCTAAAAGTACAAATATGCAATGTTTTCTCCCTTCCTCTAGTGGTTTCAACAATATTTGCAACATGACTGATAGTCCAATTTTAATTAAAAGAAATTAAATACATTAGTGAATTTTCTGAAGTCCAGTAAATCTGCTAATGCATAGAACCCCATAAAAGTTCTGCACATGCAGAGCTTCAGAAAGTCAAATTTATTTCCACAGTTTATCTCGAACAATGAACTTGTATAAGTTTTACCCTTGAAGCTCAGTATTATGTAAGACACATAAAGCTTAATGTGAAACAAGGAGAGATATAAAATTGGAAGAGAATGCCTTTTTCAGCTAAAAAACCCCCTACCTATTGTTTTTTTCAATCGGAGAATTTATATATAATGAAATTATGGAAATTTCAAGATTCAAAATATATTCTGGATGAGCATGGTAGGGAAATGAGTGTGCAGTAAAGGATATAGGAGCAGCCAAAACAACACAAATAACAGAACAGCTAGAAAAGTATCTTGTTTTTGGCACTGAACAAGTAGCAGATGTTGAGAAGGATTACAACCAAGAAAGCACAACATGAAACTTCCTAGTACATTCTCTCATCATGCAGCAGACTGTGCCTCAAGAGCTGCCTAATCCTCAGCTATTGTATTTCTATTTAATGCCCTCTCATGTCTTTTCCCTCTATGATTCATTAACAGGGTATGAACCTATATTAAGCTCTGCACACCAAAGGGAATTTTTGTAATGTGATCATGCCTGTGAGAAATTTTTCTTTCTGATTGTTTTGAGTCTGTATTCCGAGAATTTTGTTTGCTTTATCTCACTTCCTGTGGAAAGGACAACAGACAATCCTCGTTCATCTTCTTCCTGCTGTTTATCTATCAAATTTCTTCTCAGCTAACTCATCCTAGCTGAAATATCCTAGTCCATTTAGTGGTTACTCAGTCAAAGACCCATACCCACTTTTGATCCTCCATGTCATCGTTCCAGTTGGGATTATTTCCTCTCAGAAGTAGGATCATACCTGGTTCCAAATGTATATACCACCACTATGACACTTTCTGACATGCTGTCTAATCTTTTCCTATTAATTCATGGCTTCACTTGATTTTTGACTATTGTTAAGTATTGAGAGGATTTGTCTATGCAGTGATGATTTCTGATTCAAAAATCTTGTCTCTGGGCAGTAATAGTTAACTTAGATCTCACTTCTGCAAATAAAATAAAATTTTAAAAAAGTACTTTGGAATTGCAACTCTAAACTGATATGTTGACTTATGGTTCAGTCATCTGAACCCAAGGTGTACCTCTATTCTAATACATCATCAGAAAACAAAAATATCAAAGATTTGTTAACATCTTACAGTTTATTTATTCAGATAAAAACAAGGCTGAAGAACTGTATGTTCTCAAAACATGGCTTCTTATATGCAACAGACTCTAATTGTTGCGGGTTCTCCTGCATTTCCCCTTAAAAATTCGATACGGAAAATCCTCTGTAGTGTTCACTTAAATTCTTCTTCACCTTAGAATCTTCTTGTTTCACCTCAAAAAATCCTGACAAGTTTTTTAAAAGTAATTCACATCTGATGATTTATTCTGTTTTACTACTGTTACCTAAGAAAGAAAAATGAGGGTGGTATTTTCATATATGGAAATTTTGAACTTTGAGAAATAAATTATTGTCCTGACTCTTCTTGAAGGTATTTGGACATTAACCACTGATATAAAACTGGCCTCTCTGACCTGTTCTGGTAGTTGTAGCTATTTGGATTCCAACCTTTGCTCTAATACCTTTATTTTTTGCACCTCTCTTCCAAGCACAATTTAGAGTCTCAGGAAGACAATGCTCATAAAGGAAGCTATTAAGTTTGTTTTTAATTACTGGCTATATGTCAGAATTTATTCTTAAAGCTGGTTTTGTTTAACTAAATTTAGGGGCTTGTTTTGGATGGGAAGATCACACTGAAGGAGCACTTTTCACTGCCTATATTGGTCTTCAGTATTCTGGCTCACAAAAACTTGGAGGTGAGTTGGAGTCTTTATAAAAGGTGCTGATTCCTGTTCCTATATTTTATTAAGACCAAACTCTTGCTTTTGAATTCCAGTGAAAATTAAAATAAAAAAGATGAAAACAAATTGATTAAGCTGAGAGCACTTTAGTGAATTCTACATAATTGTTAAACATTTGTAGAGTTCAGTCTTTCTGTTAGGAATGCATTAGCATTTAATAAATAAAGATGCAGCACTTTCATTCTGAAGAAACTTGAGCCATAAAAGCAGAGATGTAATTACAGTACATCCAGCAGCAAAGTCATCACACATTTAATTTCTTGTTCATAATTGTCTATCTGAAGTACAGTGAAGTTGTGACATGCAAAGTGCTTTCCATTTAAATCACTTGACTTTTTGGTGAAATAATATTTAAGACAGATATGCACATATCCTTGTTGTCATGGATACATGAATATTGAATTTGAGCAAAACAACAAAGTTTGAAAATCTGAAATCAAATCAAAGTCAGAAATAATTTCAGTTATATTATTTCATATACATCAATGGACAATGTATAATAATAGAACACAAAGCAAGATAAATGTTGCAGTGGGTGAATTATTTTCTTATAAAGTCTATTGGTAATAAAATGGCAAGATCACTAAGTTACTAAAAGCCTGCATTGGAGCAAAATGCAAAGAATGGTAAAGATCATTCACCTGATTTGTGTGTTGCAAACAGTATTAATATTTAGTTCAATATAGGCTTTTCCTATTGTATGTGATGGCATAAAATAAGTCTAGAACATATATATTTAGTATATATTCCCTAAATAATTACTTAAAAACAAGCATTTCCATTTTACTTTCACATTAGATATTGATAGAATGCAGAGCAAATCATGTAAATGTACTGTTTTCCTTGAAAAGTTGTTGCATGGAAGTTCCTCCCGTGATCTTCTCTAGCTACAGCCACACCAGGAAAATCTGTCTGTGGAAGAAAGAAATTTCTTTCTTTGAGTCACTGCCACTTTTCCAGTTTTCAGGAACTGAATTTACATGCTCAGCTTGCCAGATGGAGAAGAATATTCCTGATTTCAACTGTCAGGGAGGCACCCCCCTACAGCCCCTTCCCACTGCTGTTTGAAAATAGCTGGATAACAACTTTCCATATCTTTCAATAAAACCAAATTTTCCTTTGCTAATTAATTATGCTCCTAATCTCTGTTTTCATTTGAGGGGGCTGGTGGCTCTGTGGTGAATGCTCCATTTTGAGACTGAAAGGACATCATACTACCTCAGGTTGCCTACGACAAACTGCTTGGGCTCATTTTGCTGCATTTCTGAGGGATTTTTATTGTCCATGCTACCTCTGACAGTCTTCTCATCTAGAGGTCTATGGAGTGTAATCTCTTCTAACCGTATTTCGCTACTCTTTTTACACCCTAAATAAACAATGAGGGTGAAGAAAGTAAGAGTCATCCTGAGAAAAAGACAGAAAAACATGGTGGTCTACATTTTTAATTCTCCAGTGCAATCAATTGACACTGAATGCATGTAGTTAGAGATGTCCAGAAGGATCAAACCCACTAGACATAAAAACAGAATTAAGGTGTCTAAGGAAGGAGATTCTTGCCATCTGAGACATCCTAAAGAACCCAAGATATCTCCAGGGAGCTTAGAAAATTGGTAAAGTGGAGGTCCAGCATCAGTTGGTGTGTCTGGCACTCCCACTTTTTGTTAATTTTAATTCTCATAGGTTTGATCTGGAACTTGTTTTACATTTCAAGTGAGACAACTACCCATTGTTTAAACCCAAGCCTACAGTTACCTTGAGGGAGGAGGAATAGAACTCATACACTGTGCAATACTCTGTGTTACAAAACTAAATTATTCTTGTTTATTATTTAGCAACTCAAATTATATCTAGTCTTTCTTTGAGCAGATTGGAGCAGTTCACCAGGCAGGAAGGAGAATGCAAAATATAACACACAAGTCTGCTGAAAACTGATGATCAAATACATCCTCTTAGTTTATGAAAACCATGTTTAAACAATTTATGTGCATGTCTGATAAGCTCAACGATTCTGATTCTGTGAACAGTAGAGGTTTATGTGTTTAGTGCAGAACAGACCATTGAAGACCTTTGTGTTACCTTAAAAATTTCCATTATATCAGTAACCTGAAAGACAGACACTCCACCTAATATCTCAGTCTTTCATTCTCAATTAACATAAATGAAGGGAAAATTCCATGGATTGATGTAATTTAGGAAAAAAAAAAAAGAAAACTCCAAAATTAATGTGTAGGTTCCCTGAGTGCTTCGCATACTTGTAAAAAGTATAGTTAAATTTTAGTGCTTCAGAGAAATTTTTTAAAATCTATTTTAACAGAAACTAAAGTGTTCCAGGAGCATTTGACATACATAGCCACTAGTAAACATATTTCAGTTGCTCTGCTTCAATGTTCATATAGCTCTTTATTCAGCTGTTCAAGAACTCCTGGTTTTAAAGTAACTCCATTTGCAGCTGTGGTAAATGAAGTAATTTCTTCCTAAATTTCATTAACTGAATAATGGTATTATGATAATTCCACACACTAGATGGCAAGGCTTACTTAAGACAACTGATGTGAAGCAGTGAACAAATGTAAGAATTACCATTATGAAAAATTTCACTTTGCTGAATAGATGGAAATATTTTGCTTGATCATAATTTTACATAAGGAAAGTCATTGTAGTACCAGTGAATTTCATATTTAAATAAATACACTGTCTTATGATTGTGAATTCAGTAATCATTCCTTTTAGGCCTGTCAATAAAGAATTGCTGAAGCAGACCATATTTGACAAAAAAGGTAATTTGTTTTGTTTTGCACTGTTCAGAATAAATCCAATAATTCTCATAATGCAATGGCTATGCAATGGAAATATCTAAATCTGCCCTTGGTAATAATAATGAGATCCAGTATATAGTAATTAACAGCCTTAAAAATGGACCAAGGTTCGCAGAGCTTGAAAGCTATGAGTACAAATTGAAATGCTGAGCCCTGCTTTTATCCACTCATGCATGCTTAGCAAAGGAAGGTTTACAAGGCTGAGGAGAAGGCTGTAGGTATCTCATTAGTGCTGGTTCTTGCCAGGCAATTTCAGCTATATGACAGAAAAAGAGGCTGGATCATTGCAGGTATGTGTAACCAGTAGAAATAAAAATTTTGTAAGAAAGAAATAAAACAAGTCATCAGCGAAACGATATTCTGGCAACTATTCACCCTGCACAAGTTTGGGCAGGAAAATTAACCAGCTCCTCTTCTTAACCTCACCATACTCCTAGGATACCCATGTGTGGCAGTCCCAGCTTCCAGCTGCCATTGCAGGACACAGTATTTGCTGTGCCATAACTGCCAGCCTTCTGCATACAACCAGCCCTGAAGAGGTGGGGTACCTGCACAGCCTAAAGAAACAACACCATTTATTAGGCTTTTGGTCAGCTGAATAATCTCCTAAAATCCACTAATATACGGCTGAGGTTTACTTTGTCAAAGCATTTCGACACCTATAACTGTGCCACTAACACAGCGATAAACCCACTTTCTTTCTTCATAAAGGTTGAACTCAGCCTTTCTGATGCCTTCTAAGCACTGTGGTGGGGATGTGCTGGGAAACTTAGGGGCAGTGAAGTCTCTTTATGGAAAGAGGATTGATAGTCAACATTATTTTTACATTACTTAGCAGTTGTTTCAGATTTGGTATGACCCAGTTAGACAGTGAAACTACATGTTTCTCAGCAGGTATCTACCTGACTTATTTTAAATTTACATTTAACAAGGTACAGCAAGCAAAGCATTCACTAGCCCAGTGGGAAGCACATACTTGTTAGTTTGGCTTTTAAAGACTTTTTTTCTTTCTTTTCTTTTAGTGCTAAAGAACCTCTGGGAAAGTCTCATGAATTTCCAAGAAATATTACATAGCTGATGTCAACTACCAGTTACAAGAATAAAATGCCCTCACATTTATACCTTTTTACTGTGAAGTCTTTTCTTGGAAAGAAAGCTAATCATATTAACAAGGCGCTGCATAGGATAGATGAAAAATCTCTAAATTAGTGGAAACTGTGGTTATTATTAATTAAAACTGCAATTGATGTTAACAATGGGAATTCAGTTTTTACATCCATGAGATCCTCTTTGAAGATTCAGGACTGCAAAAAAAGGAATGGGAACCCCTTGATTATACAAGGCGGAAAAATATTTACTCAAAATATGGCCAACCTTGTAAAGACAGATTTAAACTAGGAACAATGCAGGAGAGACATGATGACCCAACGTCAAGTGAGAAAGTGATGGACCAGGTTGGCAAGCCAAAGGACTTAAGGTGATGCAGAGAGGAGAAATTTTGAAAATCATAAAGTAGGTTTGAAGGAAGCCAGTCCTGGGAAGAAGATGGAATAAATAATCCTGAAAATAATTTCAAAGCATATCAAGGGCAGACAAGAAGGTGACTGGGAGTAGTCAGAATGGATTTACATGGGAGAAATAATTTTTGACCAACCTGACGGCCTTTTACAATGGGGTGAATGACTTGGTGGTTTAGTGAGGAGCAGCACATACTGTTTATCTCAACCTGAGCAAGGCTTCCATGATTGTCTGTCTCACAGACAAACTGAGGAAGTACCAATTAGTAAGTGGATATCTGCAACAAAGTACCCCCTCAGAAATTTTACAGAAAAAGCAAAACTGTGTGGTGTGGTTGATAGGTTGATACACCCTGTGACTGTTCTGCCCTCAGGTTGAAGAAATGAATGGACAGGAATCTCATGAAATTCAATAAAGGGCAATGCAAAGTCCTGTATCTGGGCAGGAATAACCCCATATACTTATACAAGCTGGGGATCAACCATGTTGAAAGCACTTACACAGACCTGATGATGAAGAAGGTGAACAGAAGCTCTCAGTTGATCTTTGTGGCAAAAAAAAAAAAAAAAAAAATCAGTCTTGGGCTTCATTAAGTAGTCTGTCATCAGCAGGATAGGAGATGTGATCCTTTCCCTCTGCTCATCACTGGTGAGACATAAGTGGAGGACTGAGTCCAGTTCTGGCCTGCTGAGTACAAGACAGACATGCTGAAGTGAGTCCATCTAAAAGCCATGGAAGTGATCCACAAATTGAAGTGTCTGTCACATGATGACAGACTGAAAAGTCACAGCTTCCAGCTGTAGAAGCAAAAACTCCTATAGAATCTTGTCAATCTATACACATATTAGATGGGAAAAATGAAGAAGTTGGAGCCACTCTTCTCAGTGGTGCCTGGTGTCAGGACAACAGCCAATGGGCACAAACTGAAACACGAGAAATTCCATTTACACATAAAAAACTTACTGTGAGGGTGGTGAGATGCTGAAGCAGATGCTCTGAGAGACTGTGGAGCCTCCAACCTTGTTGATACTCAAAACCCAACTGGATACAAGCCTGAGCAGAAATGAAGACTCAGTAGCTTTTATAAGGACTTTCATTAAATAAACATTTGTAAAGGTACAGCTAAAGATTTTTGAGAGAAGCAAAAATACTAGAGAGACCAGAAAGAAGTAAAAGCTGAATTCCTGATATTGATCACCAGTGGGACAGAACTGGGTAGAATAGTCCATAGCCTATACGGTCAGAATTTACCGAAGATTTCCCTAAGATGTATGTTAGCTTACATGAGAACAATTGCAACTAGATCCCATGTGATCACATTTGGAAGTAAAAAAGGTTAAAACTTTAAAAGCTGAGGGATCCCATAGTAGGAATGTTTTGTTGGGGGATGAAAATGTCAAGGTGTCCAACCTTATAAAGAGATTTAAAAAAAGCGCAAAACAATTCAGGCCATCTATTAACTTATTTCTAGTTAACCAAACCTTTTCTATAGCTTTTCTAAACTTTGAACTAACCTTGAACTTGTGTCTGAAATCTTGGTTCAGAATGTAAGATTTGTAAGGTTTAATTTAAATTTAATTCAATTATACTTTGAGTTTATTTTGGCACTGATCCTAGAGTGATTAAAATGCTTAAATATGGGATTTATGCCAGTCTAAATACAAGAAAGGTCAGTAAAGTCTTTTCTGTGATAACATAATTATATTTTCACTAAATATTCTAAGGCAATAATTCATGATTATAAATCTCTGAAGAAAACTAATTATTGTTTGGGCCCCCTGTTCCTTATTTCATAACAGGGGATTTTGTTTATTTAGTTTACTTCTCTGAATCTCTAACTATGACAGGAATGGGCTTAAATAGCCAGCTTTTTGGGTATTATACTCCTCTATGCAACGTGTCCTTACAGCCTGAGCCCCTGAATACCAGAATTCAGTCTTAAGACAGGGCTCATTAGGTTCCATTGTACTAACTAAATCACTAATGACTGCCACAGAATCACAGAACGGGAAATACGTCTGGAAGGGACCACTGGAAGTCATCCAGTGTAACCCACCTGGTAATCAGGGTTCCCCAGAGCACCCTCACTATTCAGTTTATTGAACACCTTTATCTGGAAATCATGTTCGTGTGTTTCAAATATCTTCCACATTGTTGTGTGACCAGACCTTTTGCTCTTCTAGCAGCTTGGTGTGGTTAGGGATGCCCACAAGTCTCGAGGTCTGTGGTTATGAGGCTTACTCCAGCTACCTCAAAAAGGCTTCAGCTACCTCCTCTTCCTGGTAATCCATTCTAATCTAGTTATATTAGAATGGCAGGATAAATCACCTTTTACTTCAATAGTGACTCTCAATGCATAAGTAGTTTAACTTAGAGGTTTCTAACATCTGGTCAGATAACTTTTAGCTTTGGTGAAGTTAAGTATGATGAATCTAATCAGGAGCACAGCAGGAAATAAATTATAGTACATTATATTGAAAGTGCACAGCTGTTAATCATTTACAAGTTTTATTCTTTGTATTAATTTTCCATTATAGAATCATTAAGGTTGGAAAATACCTCCAGCATCATCAAGTCTAACCTTCAACAAAAAGTATGTGTTATACTATGGAAAATGCTTATCTCTAGGCTAAAGACACCGAAAAAGATCTATAAAAATTGCTCTACCTGTAGTCTTTGCTCCATTTCCCTCTGACGACAGCTGAGTTCTTTGAAAGATTAGATTGATGTGGTTTATATTCTTTATATTGAAAAAAGTTTAAAACAAAAAACCACTTGGAAGTGGGATTCATCTACCTCTAGTTAGGTATCAAAAAAAAGAGTTTTAACTCCAATTTTTTATGTTTGATTAAGACACATTTTGATTAATTTGTAGTCACAGGAGAGAACAGGCACCTTCAGAATGTGGTTCATCTCCCCATGACACACGTTAAGGACAGCTGGGATGAATCACTGTCTGGAGAACCCAGATCTTTCCACTGATGACAGGAAAAGCTAAAGGCTTAAAGTAGATGTATAATTTTTAGACTTCTTAAGCGAGATGAATCTCAACCTTCCAGTATAGTTTCTGTATGTTACCACAGATCCCTTTGTCTATTCTGCCATCCCTAAATCAAGTGTAAATAGTCTTAATTTAAAGAGCAGGTGGGGACTTTCAAATTCTAGTGAGCATACCAATAGTCTTGGCAGGGGCGAAGAAAATCCTTTTCTTACTAAACAGCCTAGGTCCACAGCTAGTTTCTTTAGCGAGAATTCAGTGACTTCAAAACAACCTTTAGTTTACAGAACCAGACAGTTTTGCTATGTAGTTACTCTGCTTATAACAAAAATAAACACTTGACATTGAATCAGAGGAAAATGGCTTACCTAGAGTTTTACAGAAGCTTCAAAAGTGTTAAGTGATCTTACGAGGTTGTATTTAAAACTGAATTGCCTCGTGGCAAACAGTAGCACAGATGTGAAAGCAGAACTGTGGTCCTGCTATGGTCCTCCACAATCAGTTACAAATGGCCAGGACCATTTCTGTTCCTTCTTCCTAACTACTAAACACTTTAGGATCTACAGAATCGATAACACCATTGATGTAGTGCTTTATAATAAAGCAATATCATTAATATTTTTGCAATGCTTTTCACAAACAACAGTA
The DNA here is from genome assembly GCA_035584735.1 of Pseudotriccus pelzelni. Lineage (NCBI taxonomy): Eukaryota > Metazoa > Chordata > Aves > Passeriformes > Tyrannidae > Pseudotriccus > Pseudotriccus pelzelni. The sequence continues at coordinate 103,805,175 of JAWMRA010000113.1, forward strand.
CCATAATTTCTAGGAAAGATTCACTCGTGCTGCTCTGGACACTGGCCATCTGTGTAAGGATATCTTCCTTGGAGATGAGGCTTCTAAGCATTTTAGAGCAGCTGTACAATTTCCTCAGAAAAATGGTTTAATAAAACTAAATCTAGGCTTCATAAAGCAGGAAAGCTAAGTCATGTGGGGAAAACATTGGTTTTTCTAAACAATCTCATTAAAAATACTATTGTGGAGTTCAAATATTTCAAGAAGCTGCTTTATTAAAGGTTTATGAATCATTTTCTTGGACAAGTTTTCATAACTCTTCTATATACCCTGAAATACTCAGTTCATAACACATAACTATAATTAAAAAACCCCAACAATTTTCCACACCATTTTTATTGGAAAATACATCATTACAGTTCTATGTCCCTTAAAATTTTAGTTTCTCTGACAACTTGTCAAGGACATGAAATTCCTTTAGTAGCAAAATAATTCCTTCCTTGATAAGGCAAAACCATGAAAAAAGAGAAAAGTAACACTCAGCGCAGGGAACTTTTCACTTCACTTTGTATTTTGGTGCCATTATGACTATTTCTGACATACTTATTTCTACTCTTCACTTTCCCACAAAGTAGATTGATTCACTCACAGCTGAGAGGGTACACAGAAAGTGTGTTAAGAGAAAATCTCTCTAGTAGGAGTTATTTTGCTTGGCTTTCTAGTATATGAATTCTCCTGAACCCCCTCTGGTTTCTCAACTGTGCAAGGAAAATTGAACCATGATGCCTTGAGGATGAAGTCTGGACTCTTCTTACTGTAAGAGGAGCAGAAATAGCAATGATTGCTTCTGAGAAATTATTTACAACCTGCGGTGGAGGTTATTGCCTGTGAAATCCACACTCCCCTCCTGGCACAGCAACCCAGGTTTCCTGGGTCTTTCACAGAGCAAGGAGGTCACCAAGGCTTTTCTACCCCTTGTCACAACAACTTGGTTATTTAATGCATAGAGGACAAGGTCAGACAACATTGTCAGAGAGACCTGCCTGATGAGTCATGAGGTTCAGAAAAGGACCCTCTTGTTTTTCAAACTCCTTTCCAAGGGGGGGTGTTTAGATGTGGCTGGATCCAGGCTTAGTCCCAGACTAGCTGTTAACAAAGACGAGTATCACGTTGTTATCTGTAAGCCAGATATAGCCAAGAATTTTTTCCTAATATCCAATCTAAACTTCCCCTGGCACAATCTGAGGCTGTTTCCTCTCATCACTTGTTACTTGGAAAGAAAGACATTACATCCTTCTTTCAGGTAGTTGTAGAGAGTGATAAGGTCTCTCATGAGCCTCCTTTCCTCCACACTAAACAATTCCGGTTTCCTCAGATGCTTTATAAGACATGTTCTCTAGACCTGTCCATAGCTCCATTACCTTTCTTGGTAACATGCTTCAGCACTTTGTTGCCTCAAGACATCCATGTTTGTTCTCCTCTCAGCCTCTGGAAGTATCCCTTGAAATTACTTTTCACCCCCAAACACTGCACAGTGACTTCACAACACTGAACATCATGGTCACTCCAAAGCAATGCCACCATTCAGACAAGGGGAGTTATCCAGGGATAAGAGATTTGTTTAGGAAAGATACACATACATTTAATCACTATGCTGTGTTTTTTAAAATACAAATGGCAATCAAGAAAAACATTGTAAGTGAATACAAGTCACTTTTCTTTCAAAGGAGACAGAATTTATTTGCTTGTTTTTTATTTTTATTTTTAAAAGATGACAAAAGGACAGGAGTGCAGCAAAAAAGACAATGATTTCACCTGTCCCACTTTTTCCCAATATATTTGGTTATTCTAGTGCAAAGTCAGTCTTTTGTCTGAATGCAGAAATGCAGAAAATATCCCACTGGAGGGTTCTCACAAATTCAGGATTTTTCATTTTCCAAAGGAATTAGATTAACATTTAAAAGGTTGTTAGTGAGGCTAGCCTAATTTTTTTCTTCTGAGAGCATGATATCATTAATGTCAGGATGTGCATGATTCCAGATTTAGTTTGATAGCTATTAAATTTCTAAATTTAGGGTGGTTTTATTCCCTTTTATAACAAATAAGAACTCAATTTATTAATTTAATCTTTGAAATAAATTTTATATGTATATATATATACACATATATATTAAATCCTATCATTATTACATGCATACTTCCTACAAAATTAATGTGCATTCTACAGAATTAAATCTTTTAAAACAAGGAGCAATGATTTAAAAATACTTTTTAATTGCTCTCTGCTGAAATATGTTTCTAGTATAGAACTAATTGTTCCCACATGCACTAGCTTTTTTGATTAAGCAGAAGTTGAAGAAAATGTATTAAAAATAATTATTATTTCAACAATGAGTGGCAAGAAAGAATATACTGTTAAGATGATGAAGTCAGAAAACATTTCACATAGTTTTATATTTCTGAGAGACTGCCTAACTCATTTTAAAAGCTATTCTGCTTCTGCTTTTTTGTTAGTCAGCTTCATCTATTTGAGTTAGGAGCTCTAGCTTTCCTTTAGGCTGTGTGCTCCTCAGCACAATGGGCTTAAAACATAGATGGAGATTCTCTGCATAAATGTTACATTAATATTATAAAATAATGTTGTTAAAAACCTACAAATGGATATTTGCTTCCCCCACTGTCTAGGTGGAGAGAGGGTACAGACTTCCCAAGAGGGAAGCAGGCTAAAGGGGTAACCACAAACGGGATAGTTGTATGAGCAAGATCTGGTCTCTTTTTTCATGGTAATATTTTTTTAATTGAAAAACACTTTATCAAAGTTGTGCAACCCCCAACAGAAAATCCAAGACACCCTTCCACCTGCCTCGGACTTCCCAGGAGAATCTTCATTATCACACAGTGCCACAAGTTCTTGCTCCTGCTTTGTCCAGCAAACCTTGCCTTCCTTCCTGCCTGATGGTACAGGATCCATCACAGGCCTGGAAAATCCTCCATCCTGCTTGGGCAGTAAGGGTTCCCATACATCATTAGCCCTCCTTATATTGAATAACAGGGAGCTCAAATATCCTTCCTCCCATTCAACCACCTCCACATCTCATGGTGTAGATTGGCTGGTTATTGGAAGCGGCTCTGACCAGTGAGTCTGATCCTGTCCAATATGGCAGGTAACAAAGAACTTTCATTCCATCACCTGTATGTCCCTAGATATCTTCTTAACAGTGATTTCCTCATGTAAAAAATTGTAATTCTTTTTATGACGTCTATGACCTTCTGCTGTGGTGGTTTAAAGCAGAGGAAAGGAGCAGAAAGTGTTGTGGGAAAGAGAAAATTAAGCAAATCAGGAAAGAATGGGGACCAAAAAGAGCAATGCAGTAAACTGATGAAACAAAAATCAATAGAAACTACTGGATATACAGCAACTGTACAACAGTAGGGTATAAAGGGAAGACACAGGAAGACTAAAACCCATAACATATTTTGAAGTGAAAATGAAGTTTTGTCCCTTCATTTCCACTCCACATTTCTGTTAATTCATAAAGAAGAAATGATACAGCTTTGTGGAAACACCTCAGGATCTGTCCTGTCAGCTCTAACACATATGGAAATGGGATGTTGCATGTTCTGAGATACTGGGGGTGGTAGGTAAATCTTCCATCACTCAAAGTTTGTGACTCAGAAGTCTGCATAATTTCAACAAAATATAAAATGAAGTCAAAGCTCATTTAAATTGCATGAACTTGAATTCGTTCATTGGTATCCAAATATAAATTTAGGTTGAACTATATTTTATGAGAAAGGCCTACCGGAGGGAAGAACTGAATATTGAATGACACTGAGAAGAAAACTCAAATTTCCCTTCTCAATATAGGGGCAGATTAAAAAAACACACACACACACATAAAATAAGTGAGCAAATGGCTAAGTGAAATATAATACATTTGATGTTGTTGTTACTCTTTGAGCTTAACTGAACCAACTGGAATTTGTTACTGAAGACTGGTGTGGGTACATCCCTGTTTTCTGTTGATGTTATCATCAAATCTTCTGGATAGACTTCATTTCATTGGCCTGTAGGAGTTTATTCGTAGGAATAAAGTTCAAAAAACTTATTAAAAATATTCCCAGGAGAATATAAATACATTAATTTTTAGCTGATCAAGAGTCTATATATGAAGATGTTTTTCTAATTTATACATATAAGACATGCAAAAAAAAAAGTGTATCTGAAATATAACAGCTTTGTAAAATCCAGTTCACTCTCTACTGAGTCCTTCATAAATCTCTACAGGAGTTCATGTGACATTTTCATAAGGGATGAATCATTCAAATTCATTCTATACAGTATAAATTCAGTCTTAAACTATTAAAAAAACCTGAAAATGTGAAGGGCATCAATCATTTTATCTGTGCCAAGATACATTTACATTTCAGATGGTCTTGTTTCTAGAAGGCATTCCTAGTAGGACAATGAAGGTACACTGGGAAATTTTCACATTTCTAAATATGGAGGCTTCTTACTCCATGAAGCTCAAATATTTTTACAGGTTATAAGATATTGCACTTCAGACTAGTTTGTTTTGTTTGGATTTTATATTTGCCTTATTTTGAAATAACTGCTGTGTTTTTTAATGAGACTTTCACGATTCAGTTATTCTGTGCTTTCAAATTTTACCAGAACAAAGTTATTAGCTGACTATATTGCTGCATCAATGAAATTGGGATTTCTTGACTTCAGCAAAACTAGAGGAAAGATTTTTGGGTTTGCATCATTTTTGGTTTGCCACACACACACCCAGTTCCTCAGGTGATCTACTGGACCCCTCTCCTTGCTCGAACCTTCCCTGTCTTGTATTATTTGTCTATCACAGTCACAATGCAACAATTACAAGACAACTAATAACTTGCCCACCTGCATCAGTATATCATAAAGGTCCTCTTCAGGCAGCAACTGTCGTGGCCTCAATGGCAATGACCCAAATGACTACAGTCTTTTCTTCAGAAGCTCACAGTGGTCCAGGGTAACATTCTAGGCACTTCTTGAACAGTTGTCCTAGGGGAAAAAGAAGAGCAGCCATGTAATGTTTTTGTAGGAATCTCCATCCTCACTGATATTCAAAACTCAACTACACAAGTCCCTGAGTGACCTGATCTAACTCTAAAGCTTGATCTCATCAGAGGCTTGCATCAGATAACCTTTAAGTGTCCTTTCCAAACTAAGTTTTTATTTTATAATAAATATCAGCTGGATAATTATGTCTTATTTCTCAATTTTCAAAGGGAAAAATATAAAAAACAAAGTAAATATAATTGTCTACATTTATTACTCACAATAACACAATCCAACCCCACTTTTCTAGTTATCTTACCAGTCATCACCCACTTCTGGAGCCTTGTTTTCTGGTATCTCCATTATAACTTTTTCCTAGTAAAATATTGAACAAAGGATGTCAGACATATGTAAGAAACACCAAATATGACTTCGGTCTGGGAGAAGTGGAATAAAAACAAGACTCCTAATGTTTCCTAGTCACCATCATACGTTTAAAAAAATAGTTCCAACCCAATTCAACTCATTTGGACTCATCAACAGCTTGCTTCTGCAGCTTAAGTTTCTAACCTCATTCCCCAAGTACCAGAAAAATTAAATTTAAATTGCTTTGTGGGAATGGTCCACGGTCCATGTTATGCCAATGGGCTTGAACCAATATCTAGCAGAGTTTAATATCTCATCAAGAACCACGCTGACAATCTTATAGCTCAGAGGACCTCTATCGATGTGCATGTCCTGTTTAATTAACTAACACATATAGAATTTGCAGTTTTTTATACTTAAAGTATAACCTAGACAAAACTAGGAGGAATACATCTGAAAATGAAACAACAAGTAATCTTTGCTTATTGATATCTCTACGTCCATCTTTTATGCAATCATTTCTAAATCTCAAGAATGGAGTCAAGAGAGAAGGCTGGACATGATCCTTTCCTGCCTTCCACTGTTTCCAAGCTGAGGAGTTAATGCCTGCATTTCTAATTAGCTAATTAGAACACAAATGAGTAGTCTGAAGGGATTAGTCTTGACTTCAAAGAAAATAAACTACCCTTGTTAATAGCTTAGTTTACATGTACATATAAACCGATCTGAAAACCTAAAAGATTTTATATAGGGAGTAAGGGCAGTATTTTGTTTTCTGGATGAAAAATTTATTGAGCTGCAAAACCAGTGGGCTTGCTTTTCTTCCCTCCTCTTCAAGGACCAACTATTGTGACCTGATAAGCGAGATGCCTCTGCCTGAATTGAGGTGCAAACAAGACCATATGCCAAAGTCAATATGGATTTTATTTAACAGTAAATGTGAGGCAGAGAAATAGGAAGAAATAGAAAAGGGGTTGGGATTGTGGGAAAGGAGAGAGAAAGAGAGAGATCAAGCAGAAGATAGTCACCACCTGGGGATCCAGCAGTGTCTTGCTGGTCCTTCTTCACCCTGGGCTTCTTGGTGGGGGGGGGTCACAGAGTCGTTCTTCACAGGATACCACCTTTATACAGTCCAAGTTCTGGGTGTCCATGGGGTGGCTGCAAATCCTGTTCCCATAACTTGGGGTGATCTTTGTTTGACTGATAACAGATGTATGAGCAGTTGCTTCCTTTCCTAGAGTTTGCCACAGTGGGAATTTATGTCCAGATACGTTAACCAGGATGTGGTAACCAGTCTGGAATTACCACCTTCCTATCACAGATTTCTCCTGTCTGTGCTTATCTCAAGTTCCCACTGCGGTGGCTTACCAGAAGTTCCTTCTGGGGCCTTGACAGTGTTTTGAGACAGGCATCTGTATTTCTTTAAGTCCTTACACTAACTCCTTCTGAACATCCCTATTATACATTTCTCTATTGTAACTCTGTTGCATATATTTTTCTTTCTAAAAGAAACAAGATTTCCAAAATTCCTTTATTCTTGACTTTAAAAAACTATGCAAAAATATTTAGAATCCTTTTTAAAAAAGAATAAAAATTACTTAAATTAAAAAATAAAATCCTCCTTTATGTGCTTATAGAAGAAGGAAAAAATAAAAAGGATTATGTCCAAAAATTGACCATGTATTATTGATATTTCTGGACCTACTTTACCTATTCACTTCAGAGGTTGCAGACTATTATGTGTATTCAGTTAAGGTTCAGAAACACCTTTTGCAAGGTCATCTAAGCTAGCACATTAAGTTTTCTCACTTTATATAAAATCTGTTTGAAAGACAACACACAGTACACTGTCTATAATGAGAGTAATATCTCAGTATCACTGTAGTCATGAATTCCCACATTTTCACTAAGTTTTCTGGTTTTTCTGAGAGCCTTCTTGTACTTCAGAATTCAGAACCTGCACAAAATTGAAAATTTCAGTCACTTAAAGTATGGTTTTGATTTCAAAAATGCTTATGTAAATCTGGCACCTGTGGACTTGGACAAAACCTCCTCAGAATGCCTGGAGGCTGATATTTGCTACATCCCAGAACCCCAGGGAAAAAAACCTCTTTACTCAAATATACTTGATAAAATATTGTTACATTAAAAAATATATCTTAGTGTTTTAGTTGATGAGAAACGCTTAACAAAGTCCTTTGTCAATTAATGCAAATTTGTCCAGGAGTGAGAAAATCTAGAATAAGCACTGAAGCATTTTATTTGCATTCTTCAGCAGCTTGCCTTGCAAGGGGTCCTGGTGGCAGTGATACTTAATGAACCAAGGCTTGCATTCTACATTAAGGATCCTTTTAGTGTAATAAAAAAGGTAGTATCTTTGGAGCTCATTTTCTTAATTCAGATAAAGAGGTAAAAAGGTGCATAAACATGATGAAATGTATACTTAGCCAAGCACACACCATACTACTGTAGTAGTTCCCTTTACTTTACAAAACACAGAACAGTGCAAATCATCAAAAACAGTCTGCTGATTTTGCTAGTGAAGCTAAATCACCCAAACAGGTGATAATCACAGCTTGATCTAGCTACAGGAAGCAGAGCAATCCGAGTACCTACAGTGAATCCAGTTAAATGTTTCATCTCTAAATCTTGCTGTTATCATGCATTATTAGTTTGTTGTTGTTATTTGCCCTCTCCACTTAATAACACAGACTTGCTACACTGACTAAACAGAGATGGTAAGAAGAATCATATACCGAATGTGAAGACGGATATCTCAAAGCAAGCAGAATGCTGTTAATTGTGCTGTCCCTGTAAACCTCACACTTCTGCACAGATGAAATATTAAAAAGTAAAGGTGAAGTTGTTGCTTTCTTAAAACTGAAGCAAAAATGAAGATTTTGTGTTTCTGCTCCATGACTTTTGAACTTCGTTGTGATGCTTGTTCCGGTTACAGAATTATGCAGAAAAAGCTTGGGTGTATGTCAGAAACATTTAGGATGTACTACTAGATTAGAATATAGAATAGAATAGAATAGAATAGAATAGAATAGAATAGAATAGAATAGAATAGAATAGAATAGAATAGAATAGAA
>JAWMRA010000113.1:103823956-103891384 GCA_035584735.1 Pseudotriccus pelzelni
TTGTCCATCCTGTAGCTGCTGTGTGATTGCACTCAGGATGATCTGCTCCGTAACTCTGCCAGGCACTGAGGTTAGGCTGACAGGCCTGGAGTTTCCAGGTCCTTCTTGCAGCCCTTTTTGTGGATCAGTGTGACATTCACCAACTTCCAATCATCTGGGACCTCCCCAGTGAGCCAAAACTGTTAGTAAATGATGGAGAGAGGCTTGGTGAGCTCTTCCACCAGCTTCCTCATCACTCTAGGATGCATGCCATCTGGTCCCATAGACCTATGAGGATCCAAGTGGCTCAGCAGGTCACTGAAGGTTTCTTCCTGGATTACAGGAGGGCTATTCGGCTTCCTGTTTCTGTCCACTAGTGAGTACTTCTATATGAAAGTACAAATTTATTATGACCCCGCAAAAATTTAAGGCCACCATCTGCTTTGGATGAGATTCATCTTATCAAAGACTTTTATGCCCGAGCTAGTTGTTCTTAGCTGTTCTCAAAGGAGAGAAAACACTCTCCAAACAAATATTTCATCCCATCCCAAGGGAGATGCTTGAAATGCAGCATTACAGTGAAATATGCCATAAATAGATGCACTTCTTATTATTGACCATGAAGATAGCCTAGATACTACCAAACGTGTAGGTACACTACATGAGTCTAAAATTAGATGAGATCAATACCATTTCAGGTCATATAAAACAGATCTTTAGAGTGCTACTCATTTTTAATAATCTCTTACAATTTAATCATCTTCTCATTAATAGAGTTCCAGTCACAGCTGTAGGATTTCCCATATATTTTATCTACCTCTTGTTCTCACTTGTCACTTGAGGAGCAGGTGCAACACAGTACTGGTGTTCCCTTACATGCAAATGACTATCAAGTGTATGAAGCCATGGAATTATGTCTGGAATATGATAAAAAAGTAATAAGTAACTTTATATTATATTCTGTGAAATACATTAGTTTTAGTAAAAAATATTCCACCTACTTCTGCTTTGTCCTCCTCTTCATCTGATCTCTTGACTAGCTTACCATAGGCAAGATGGCATTCAAATCCTCAGTATAATTGTATTGTTTGTGGTTATAAAATCCCTTAATTCTGTGAGTTGAATTCACTATTTATGGTGTTTTTTAATGTAAGACTTAAGATTTTTAATTGTTACTCTTTAATAAACAGTAAATTTTAAAGAAAATTAAATATATTTCTTTGTGAGTTATCCTTTATGCCTCCTAATTTCTTTTTTTAATTTGATGGAATCTATATTTATCCATGAATAAGCTGCCAAGAGCTGTTTGTATATTTAACAAGCAATAGGCTAATTTTTTTTTCTTTAAATGTAATTTGCTCCAATTTCTTTTCTCATTTTCTTTTTTTTTTACATTTTATTGCCAACATATTTTTTTTTTGTACTGCATATATTGTCAATGCATTTTATTACTTAACCCAGGTATTTTGAAATAGAAAATATATTTTAAATTAATAAAATATTTTAAAAACAGAGCAAAAATTAAAATTTAGTATCTTTCTATCAGTAAAGCTTTACACTTTAGGAAATATTTTTCTCAATCAATATATGGAACGAAGCATTATGGAAGGATTGATGTATATTCAAAACTAATAGGAAATTTATGAAGTGAATTTAAGATGCATACACAGAAAAGAAACTTTATGTTAACAATTGCTCTTAAATATTTTTTTCCCCCCACTGGAAAAGAGGGTTTCATCAAAACAAAACTGTTCATAAGAAAGTGTTCTTTTCTACGAACAGTTAGAAAAGCATTTTAAAAATATTGAAACTCAAATGTTTTAAAAGCTTTAAACTCTCTAAACAGCCTGCACCTGTACTTTGAAAACAAAATTTAAAAATATGAGGTTTTTCTTCTAAACTATTTTCACTTTAAGATAGTGCAAAGCAATAAAAAAATAAAAACAAAACAAAACAAAAAAACACCAACAAAACCCCCAAAAACCCAAACAAACAAACAAAAAAAGAAACATTTTGTCTGAGCAACTCAGATTGTCCTGTTTTCTCTACTGAACAATTCTGAGAATTTTATCTTTCATCTCACTTCAGCATAAGAACTTTTTTCTTTAACCTTGAAAATTCTTGCGATTCTTACAAAACCATGAGACAAAAAATCAATAAGGAAAAGTAGTCACAGAAATTGGCAGGTATTGAAATCAACTAACTAATTTAAGAAAGTATTAGCGAGTTTTCAGGTAAATAAGGCTAATAGAAGTACAAAAACCATTTAGCTGCAAGCTACCACCAAGTCATTCTGTGGTTAAGAATTGAGAAGCAAGAGGTGTATTTCTCCATGAATTGTAACTTCTTCAGTTACACTGAGCAAGATTTTACTTGTCTAGAAGTCAGATGTCCACAATAAATTCTGTCTTTGAGGAGAATCTGCCACAAAGCAAGGCTTATGCCAGCTTGCATTAGGCTGACTTGCCTTCTTAGGAAATCTACTTTCTTTTCTTTGGCTGTTCAGAAAATCTTGTCAATCAGATTTATATAACTAGATACCTAACTTTTTTAAAGAAGAGATAACGTCACCTTCATCTAAGTGGGCCTTTCAGCTGTCCTTACCTTGAAGTACTTCGGGATTTCACCCTCTAGCACTGATTGGGGTATAGAACTGCTGGTGAACAGTATCCTGACAATGACTAACAGAATTATGCTTTCTAAGGTGGATATTGATGCTTTGCTGGATTATTGAAGTTCTTCTATGCAAAATCAGTGCTTTGGTGTGAGATCAGACAGGGTAAAGACTCATCTAGGCATGACAGGGAAAGAACCAGGCTGATGTTACAGTGAAAATAACATCACAACAGATTAATAAATCCAACTGTCCTCAAAGGAGATTTAGGTTAATGGAGGTTATAGAAATGGGCAGGCAGTTCAGCAAAACTTATCATCTGCAGTTTGTTTTCAGCCATGATTTCTTGCTCTTGTTATTACAGAAAGCAGATGATCTCAGCTGTGACAATTTTAGTTCAGATTGCTGAGGTATCTGTGAAAATTCACAGACCCTTCCAGCCCAGACCTCTGCTTGAAAGTCCAGGCAGTTTTGACAAGGCAACACTTTCCCTCCATCAAAGCTGTGACTTTGACTACTACACCACAAATTATTTCATAATAACTGATGGAATAATATATAATGCTATTTGAAGACAGAAGTCTGTCTACTCTCAGTCTATTTATATTAACTGGAAGCTACCAGGTGTTCTTTCAACATTTGTCCTATTTACCCGTCTTCTACTCATTGTGAAATGATATATATTGGTTCACCATCGGATGAGGACCGGTGTTCATCTTGTGTTATATGGCAGGGCATCCATTCGTGTTGTAGACATCAGGTCTCTGTGGCATGAGGTTTAAGTCAAGAAGCTTGTATTGCAGAGTCACTGAATCATAGAATCATTAAGGCTAGAAAAGACCTTCAAGATCATCAAGTCCAACCTTTGACTGAATACCACTGTGTCCACTAAACCATACCACAAAGTGCCACGACTACTCGTTTATTGAACACTTCTAGGAATGGTGATTCCACCACTTCTAGTAGAACTTTACCAAGACCAGGCTCCAGAGTGGCAGTTCTTGGCTCTTGAGAAGCAATGCTGTTCCTGTGGCACGCTCGACCGCTTGGTGTCCTGGGTTGCTGCAATTGTAATGTGGGACTCCTGGGGGACATAGGGATGGCATGTGGGACCATGTACGGGTGAATAGGAGGGTTGTCCTGGGCTCTCTAACAAAAGAAAATATTTTCCCATTGACTGTTATTGGACCACAGCTGTGGGGCAGTACACAGATCGCTCAACAGCACCCTTTCACCATCTCTCATATTTTCACTGTATTTATTTATAATGGCAAAAGCACTTTACAAATTAGGAGCAGCAGGAGTATGTACAGGGTGTTGAGAGAGCTGTGGTATGCAAGGAACCCCTCAAAGCTTCCTTTTATTTCCAGGTACAACTGACCAAATATCCTGTTTTGAGGTGCTGGCCAGAAATACTGTACAGGGAAAAGCAGGAAAGGGCCTTCAAAGAAGTACTTAATTGAACATAAAATTGTTAGTGAGCAACAGAGAGTCATAGTCTTCTGCTGGAGTTGAGTGCTAATGTGTCTTCCCTTCTGGGAAACACTATCTGCTGTATTCTGAAAACTTCAACTTTTGCTGCATCCCAATTAATTTCCCCCTCATGGGGCTCTGCTATGAGGGAGACTTCATCTGAGATCCCTGAGTTCTATTTAGCTGCCATCTGTAGCTTCAGCAAAGAGCCACATGAGAACTCATTTTCAATACAAAACATGACTATAACATATTTCTGTGAAATCCTCAGTGAAAGGCACTAAACAGTCCTTTCTGCCTCAGTAAGTTTTTTTCTTCAGATTCACCACTATTTCCACGTTTGCTTAAAAAGTTGTCAGCTTCTCAAAATGTTTCTTAAAGGATTTCTGTGTAGAAAGAAAACTCAGAATCTGTTCTTCCTTCTGTTTATCCATAGAGGGTGGCAGGGACTCCCTTGCTTTTCATAGCTTCAGGTCAGGAGGTTTACAACCCCACTGGCTGAAGAGTGCCTGCACTGTAATTCCTGCATTGTACCAGAATATTTTTATTCTTTTACTCTTTGAAGAGTGCTTACAGAAAATCACTGGAAAGTGCTTAAGGAGCAGATTAGCATTTTTCTGGCATGCTTTCCCTGAAAATGACATTTATAATACCAGCTTTAACCCCTTGGTACTTTAAACAGAAGTGACATTTAGCTACAAATCCTCTCTGCAACAGCCTGCAAAAACAACATAACAGGGCTTGGAGAACTTCCACCTGGACTTTATCCCTGCCTCATTCTAACAGGGACACAAGTGCTATGTAGTGTTTGAGGATGGAAAGATTGGGATGTATCCAGGGACCTTGAAGATACACGATCAGAAGCCAGGAGGAGTGAAATGGCCAGAAGGTTTTGGATCCTTTCCTGATTGGCTGTAAAAAGATTTCATTTCAAACTTCACAGAGAATGACAGTATTTCTTCATTTCGTAGATGATGAGAATAGCAGCCACTCTGGGAAGGTTTCCTCTGTGCTGCCAGAAAACAGTAGAGTCAGTGGATTTCCATGGACTAAGGGAGGTCTGTGCCCTTAGAGGGTCTGGGAAATCTAAGTGTGACAGCAAAAACATTCATGAAACCCTTCATTTATGCAAGTTTTATTTACTCAGAAAGGTTCATTTATGTGTAAATGCTGCAGCAAAAGAACAGACTCTATTTATTTACTCCGTGTGTATCAAAAGGATGATGGAAATCCTGGTCCCAGTTTGCCCAATTATCAGATACCCTTTGTAGTCAATAGCGCACCTAGATTTAGCTCTGGAATTTTATAGTCAAATATGGAAATACATTACAGCAGTGGCAACACCAAAACAATAAAATCAATCTGCTCTCCAATTCCAACAGCCCATGCCAAGGGACAGAACCATCATCCATGCCTCTCACTCCCAGGACATTTCTTGAGAAAAACACCTATTAAAATACATGCCTTGCATGTTTTTTGTTGCTTAGTTGCACTCAGTTCTCTGAAATCAGACAATCCACATCCATCCATGTCATGCTGGAGCTCTCTCAGAGCTTTTATAGGAGGTTGTAGAAGGTGGGTATTGTACTCTTCTCTCAGACAATTAGTGACAGGACAAGAGAACATGGCCTCAAGCTGTGCCAGGGGACGTTCAGGTTGGATACCAGGAAGAATTTCTCCACTGAAAGGGTTGTCAACCAGTGAAAGGGGCTGTCCAGGGAAGGGGTGGAGTCACTGTCCCCAGAAGTGTTCAAGAAATAGGTGTGTCCCTTAGTGCTGTGGTTTAGTTGGCATGGTGGTGTTCTGTGCAAGGCTGGGCAATGATTATATGACTCGATGATTCTGTGTGTTGGAAAGAACTATTGTAGCTTTTACACATCTCTCCATCAGTCTGACTTCTACTGTACTTGCAATACTTGCCATAGATACCAGGGGTTTTTGCAACCTCTTTCTGACTTCATTTCCCTGTAGAAAAGCTTCCTAATCCCTGCACTATTATTTCCAACAGTAAAAGTTCAATTATAGTTTTGGGGTAGTTGGTATTTTCTTTCCAGCTCACAGTTCTTGGGTTATGTTTCAGAAAAAAAAAAAAAAAACAAAACAACAACCACCCACAAACACAACACAAAACCCAAACAAGAAGCTCACCACAAGTGAAAGGTGTTTCATGCAGATCATTTTAAGCTATCATGACCATGGAGAAAATGTAAATATGCACTTCCCATGGGTTCGAGATCCAAAAGGAGTAAAGATTATGTCATGAGGGCCTGATAATTGATTTCTGTAGCTACTGCTTGGCAGTCCTGTGCTGAAACTGCCCAAGAGACAAGCTGAAATCTGTAAGATTTTCAGCTTGCCCTGACTGATAACTGGCCTTCTTGGGAAAGAGTTGTTATTGGGAGCATTTGTACCCAAGGTGAGTGCAACTGAGCTCAGCAGAGGTCATGCATGTTTATAGACACGTTGCACTGCAGTGAATATTAAATCTGATGTTATGCCTCCATTTCAGAAAGCGGAATTTTGAAAATGTATGGCTTCAGATGAACATACCAGTAATCACAAAAATTTCCTATTCAGACAAGGAACTATTCATTCTTGTCTCCTTTTAAAATGGAAAGAAAATACGAATTGAACAGAAGATATAAGTGCTGTGGGAAGTTCTTTGTAAGCTTTTGATTTGTTCTTTTGAAGTGCTTTGCAGAGAGCAATCAATGAGACAAAAGATAAGGACAAAAAAAATCTCCTTGGATAAGGCCCTTGAAAGGACAATAAAAAGTTAAACAAAATGTAAATGGAGTATATATTAAAATAATAGACTAGTGGATGGCTGTATATAAAAAGTAATATTACTGTATAGAAACATTATAGAATCATAGAAATGCTTCACAATTTTGTTTTCCAGGACAGGCAGTTCTTTGATTACACTGTAATTAAAATGGTATTTTAAAAGAAACACAGCATCTGCTCTAGAAAAGACCTTCCAGATGATACATTTTAAAGCAAAAGGGACTAGGGCTTTCTACTTCCATTTATATCTGTACTGATACCTAAAGTGACTTTATAGAATCATATAAATCCATATGCTTACAAAAGTAGGAATTATGCCAAGAATTGAAATTATATACAGACCTTACAATATGTTCATCTTTCTGAAGTCAGTTTTTTAAAATTAGAACTGAAACACAACAAACTCAGGTGTTGCTAGTGTTGCTCTACTTATTCTGTAGGTGAAGCAAGGATATCATACTGGAAAAAACCTTAACATAAATGCATAGATGGAAGGAAGGAGAAGCATGACAAGAACTCAACTAAGAGAGGGCATTTCTGTTCACTGATATGACTCTGAATGAAAACCTGTGGGTGTTGGAAGCTAGACATTCTTAAATTCTGTCATTAACCTAGCCCTCCTTCCTTTTGCAAGGATATGATATTAAAGCTACACATATATCGCAAAAACATGTGAATTAATAAAACTCACCAGTTTTCTGAAGATATCTGATTTGTACTATTCATATGACCCTGTCAGATTAGGAATAAAGACAGAGAGAAGGAGCATGGTTTAACCCAAAATCACAGAATCATAGAACCATAGAATATCTCAAGTTGAAAAGGAACCCATAAAGATCATCAAATCCAAGTCTCTGATTCTGCAGGCCTGCCTAAAACTAAACCATATGACTAAGAGCTTTGTCCAGACACTCCTTGACTTCTGACAAGCCTAGTGCCATGATCACTTCCCTGGGGAGCCTATTCCAGTGTCCAAACACACTCTCAGTAAAGAACTTTCTTTCTAATGTCTAGTCTGGGCTTTTGCTGACCCAGCTGCATTCAATTTTCTTGTATCCTACTGCTGGTCACCAGATGGAGATGGGCATCATCCTCTCTGCTTCTCTCCTTGAGGAAAGTGTAGGCTGCCATGAGGTCACTCAGCCTGCTCTTCCCCAAGCTGATCAAACCAAGTGATTTCAGCTGCCCCTTGTAAGTCCTTGAGGCTTTCACTTCTTGCTTGCTTCTGTATATTCAATTCCTGTTTCTTTTTTAAATTACTCAGTGGCAAGACTAGAAGTTTCTCCAGCTATTCTTTCATGTCCATACAGGTCTTTTATGTTTATCAAGATTTTTTTAATCTGAAACTATGTATATATTTATCAATATGCATTTATCAATAGCAGTAGTCTTCAAAGTGAAACAGTTGTGAGGACTCAGCACCCACAGTGCATGAGTTTTGGAATTTTTACGTCTGACTACAGATACTTTGGTCACATGAAATAAATGTCCATTAGAAGTTCAAGTGCAATAAGGCACCTCTGAAATGCCTTTGCTGGATTCATTTTACCTGAAAGAAAATCTGATCATGTCCTCTGAGACCACCCTATGATGCCAGCTATCCATGACAATACATTCACTTTAGAATCACATTTCTGACCCAAAGGACAATGTTAATGTAGATACACCCCAGATCTGCTTACAGACTTATTCACCATGATTAAGGGTAATTATTACCATTCCTATGCCAATTCTCTCAATTATCTTCATTTAAACAATGAACTATGTCAAAAGAAATGAATTCTCCTGCACCCAGTGATGATTCACTGAGGAAGATGAAAACTTGTTTCTTTCTGTGGTGATAACTTGCATTACGGTTATAACTAAGACCCATGACTGCACAGCAAACCTGCATTCTGACAGAAATTCTGCAAACCCAGAACAAAAAGCTGTCTTTTCCCCCAGAGACAATTAAGAGGAGATAAAAGCAATCAGTTCAAGCAGAAGAAGGAGACAATACTGATGAGCAGGACAGAGCTTAGTCTCAGCACAATGGCAGCACTAGCCATAGACTAGTGTAGGTATAGCATAAAAACATAGAATCATAGAATACTGTGGTTTAGAAAGCATCTTTAAAGATCATGTAGTCCAACCAATGTTGTTTCACTGCCCTAATCACAAAAAACTTTTCTATTGTATTTAGTCTGAATCTACCCTTTTTTAATTTAAAACCATTACTTCTTTTCCAGTAGAAATATACCCTGCTAAAATATTTACCCTCATCTTCCATATAAACCCCTTTATATATTGCAATGTCACAATAAGGTCTCCCTGAAGCCTTCACTTCTCCAGGCTGAACAACCCCAATTCCCTCAACCTTTCCTCATGACTTTTAGTATAGCTACAAACGCAATGAAAAGGAGAAAAATGAAATCATATTGTACATTCTTATCAGAAGGCCACATTAATGAAGGGAGCCACCATATATTCTGATTTTGAGTAAAACAAGCCACAATTCATAAACTTTTTGTTCTTAGATGCCCTTTTTTGCGGACTCTAACCACCATTTGAATTTACCCACCTTTCATTAGTGGTTAATATGGTTAATAGGTTCTGAGGAGGGGAGAACAGAATTTTGCAAGAAATTAGCATGATGAGGCAAGTCAGGGAAATTTTATAAATCTTGTTTTAAATGCTTATAGACCAAAAGTGGCAGTAGATGTGAATTTGGATCATCTGTTCTAGTCAATGCATTATAAACAATTCAGGTTAATTTAAACTACTTAAATAGATTATTCAGTATAGCCATTCTTTAAAACACATCATTATATCAGGCTTTTATGCAAGGTCTGTAGGAGGTTTTCGTTCTTTACGGTTTACAGTCTTGTTAGTAGTGAGAAGGAAGAAAGAAGCAACAGGGCCTTAGCACATAGACAATAATGGTTAGTATATCTGGTATTTGCTAATAGAGCCAGGTTTTGATAAATTAAAATTATTAAGAACTAAAGTCACAGCAAATAAGACTCAAAAAAGTGGATTTATGGGGACCTACCTCATTTGTGTACAATCCTCTAGTTAGCTGACTTTACAAATTACAACATAAAACTGAGTCTAAAGTTTCAAATTCATACCCAAAAATTCCTTCCATCCACTGGGTGAAAATTCATACCTGCTTTTAATGTATCTTCTATATCCTATAGCATCTTACAGCATATAAAAAGTATATTTCTTCATTTCAGCATAAAAATTTTGGAAGAGGCCCATTTCTTGGAGTCTAGGTTGAGGCCCTAGAAGAAGTATTGGTATGAAAGTTTTCTACAAATTTTCCTATGCCCCTCATGTAATGTTGTCTCTATAACAAATAAACAAACAAAATAAATGGAAAGAAAAAAAAATCTCTCCTGGAATGGGAGAAGGAAAAGAAATGATATCATTTTAATGGTAATTTCCACTTTCCACCTATGTTCTCTAAAATTGCAGTCAGATACTGAACAAAAGGAAATGTTGCTACGCATCCTTATGTAACTCTCAAATGTGCTACTCAGAAAGCACAGTATCTATTCCAGAAAGGTGGTATTTGCCTGGCTTTGCCTAGTGTTTGCACTGACAGAACACATCAGGGGTCTGCATTTTCTGGAAAACAGTTTTAGGAGCATTTTCTGTTTTTCATACACTTAAAAAAAGCTTCAGAGATGAACTTCATCAGCTAAAGTAAAACACTGCTGTAAAACTTCAAGTTCTCTCTTTTAAATTCTATTTCAGAAAAAAAATTGCATCACAAATACCAATAGTTTGCAATCAATTCCTCAAAACACTGGTTCTTACTTCTCCATCACAGTCTCAAAGTATTTGTGCAACAAAGACTTTGATCATCAGTATTTTTGTTACAGATTGATTAGGTGCATATATGCAAATACATTTGGATGTGCATATAAGTAGACAGTATAATTACACACTCCTAGTGTGATTTCAGTAGATTATCTGTAATCCCAGCTATTTATGTCATAATTAGCCACTCTCATAGCTTGCTGTTTGCAGGGGTGGTGTTTGCTCTGAGCTGACTAATATACTTGTGTTCTCAGAACACCCTTTCACTTAAATGTCCCCATCTGCACCAGTGGCAGCATATTATGAATGCCCCCAGAAATGCTCCTGAACCCATGTGTCATTTTATTTAGATTCAAAGAACCCTTTGGGGAAGGACATCAGGAATTTTTTACTGGGGAGTTACACTGTTCATGACCCTGCCAGACATCATGACATTTTTACATAGCCAGACTGTTTACACTGAACAGTGTGTTTAAGGAACCAATCAATGTGCTTTTTCCAGTCTATACAGGTATTTGACACTGCTTATTTACCAGATACTTATTATATCTTATTTGACAGCATTTTCCCCCCAATTCCTTTTTCCAGGCTGAGGAAAATAAATCTCTTATAACTATTCTTTGTGATTTCTCAAAGCATTGGAAGACTAGACACAAAGGGGAATATGTATTTCTGGATTGTGTATCATTTATATTGATCTTTTCCAAGGTTTTTTTTTTTGTTTGCTTGCTTTTTTGTTTTACTTTACTTAATAATACTTTCTCTCTCTTGTAAACAATTTTTCTTCCAGTCTCCTATTATATTTTCATATTCTGTATTTCCCAGAAGACTATGAAACCTTTACACTGTACACTGAATTTCAGACTGAAACACTGTAAAAAATTTTGAAACTCGATAGCTTAAAAACACTGATTTTCCACATGTGTTGACAAGTGCTGCTTATTTGCTTATGTTCAGAGCCTCATGCCTGCATTTTGAGGCACTTTGCACAATGGCAGCATCGAAGAAGGACTTTTTTTAAGGTTGAGTCAATCTTTCATTTTTGGGCCAGCTGGAATGATGAGGATCATTTAACATGACTGTAGAAAAAATCATAGGTTTCATTTGGTCAATGTCTGAATTTGACCTTTTGCTCCTAATTAAACTAGATAATTTCTTTGTAGAGAGGTATTGAATTATAAGGGTTTCAAATTAAATGTGTGTCTTCTGGGAATATGTACAAATGCTTATTTCCTCTCATTGTAAAATTACCATCATTGTTCTAACACATATCGTATTTTCAGTTAAAATTTTGCTGACTTCATACTAACTCCTCTTAAGACAGAAATCTTAGCCAAGTGAGAAGAAAACTGGAACAGCAGGAGTATGACAAATACTCCCTGATACATTTTCCAATGAAGGGATTCAGTGGCAGGCTCACTCCACTGAGTTTACGTGTCGTAGGTTAACTAGATTCAGTGGATGTTGTGTGATCTGCCACTACCAAGAAATAGCTGCTGGCTGACAGTAGTTCTCTCCTTAACTTCATCTTCACCTGACTAGACATGGGCAGCTCCCCCAGCAAGTTAAGTCATGTTTCAGTAGACTGCATCTCCCGAGTGAGCCTCTCATTCTGGACTCCTCCCATTTACTCCAAATCATTCCTGAACTGTGGTGACCAGGAAGTAAACGTATTTCCTGCTGTGATTTCACCAGCACTTCATGACGTACACTATCTTCTCCTGACTTACCTGCTTACAGTCTTCCTAGTAAATCCCAGTATGCATTTTGAATTTTTTGTGGTGAAAGTGCACTTTCGGCTCATGCTTAACTTCATAGTGACTTGATTGGAACCTTTTCAGCAGAATGTTACTCGTCTCAGTTTTTAATGTATGCAGCTATTCTTCCACAAGTGAAAAATTTTTTCCTCTTGTGCACACTCCCGAAGTTTCTCAAGAAACCTCTGAATTGAAGCCCTACTCTTTGGTGTGAAATTCACCCTCTGAATCCACTGAGGGTGGTCTGCCTCATCATACAGACCATTTATGAAGCTATTGAACAACATCAACCCCAGTACAAACCATTGGGATCCTCCTCTTATTAGCAAGATCCAGAGGATGTCAAGTCATGAATTAATATGCTTTGAGTCTAGCTGTCTAGACGATTTTAAACCCATCTATCTGTCAATCCAGCAAGTTCCTCAGCTTCCAAATGTGAACACAGTGGGGGAGGAGGAGGGTGTCAAATGTGCAAGTCAAGTGTAGTCTTCCCTTATTCATTGTACAGTCCTCAAGGGACTTCTATCAACCTCAATGATTTTGCACAAATCATAGGAAAGGCTGCAAAATCATGACAGACATCACTCTCATCACCTTTGGAAAATCACCTACAGTCCATATATATTCAATACAGACACCTTCTCTAGGTGGTCCCTAAACTGTTGTTCTTCACTTGTGGGCTCTGTCCCTCTTTTCCACCCTTGCCTGGTATATATAGGGATCTGGGAAAACTGGATTTGTCTGCCTGAAATACATTTGATTGGAAAAATTGTAATCAGCCATAGCAAGTACTATCTTTTTTTTTTCTCCTGGTTACAGCATTTTTCCCTTGTCTACACAAAAGGTGTAGAAAACAGTGATTGCACTTGCAGCTTGATAGTCTTGTAAACAATATAACTCAAGTAGATGATCCAAGTTTCTATCACTTGGTAGATTCAAATCAAAAAAATTATACAATTTGTCATTTGCAGAATGATCTTACTGGTTGATACACTGTGTTAGATACTACAGCACACCATACTTAAGGTCTACGGGTTTTCTTTTTCCTCCTCAGCACGTTAGTAAATAAAAATGACATCTCTTGTCCTACATATGTGACAGATGGGACATTCACAAAGAGCTTTGGTAGGTGAAGAGTTTTCTACAAGGGCCTAGGACACAATCTTATATATATAGTTTTGTGTTTCCTGGAAATAATTACGCATTTAAAAACAACAACATTTTAAAATACTTGGGTATTCCTTAATGAGGCTTCATGAGATGAATAAAATCTGCCACATTTTTAAATATAGAAATGGATATTTAATATACATTTGTATGACAACAGTACCTACAGGAAGCAATGAGATACGCAACACTTGGGTACCATTGTACCATTGTACGTACCAAGCATGGAATAGGCAGGAAAAGATTGTCTTTGATTGGAAGACTGTGCAGTCTGCAGGAAATATTCAGATTCCTGAGCATGGTCCTCTAGTGCCACCCCTCAAGTGACACCCTATGGTACTGGGAAGACCTCCACCAATCAATCCTCAGGAGCGCAGGTCTCCCATAGCTTGTTTCTTAGCCAGAGGCACATCCTTGATGGTGGCGACCCCTATGTCAACAGCCCTGCCTCCCGCACTACAATACAGCACAGGGCAGAAGACACAGAGCAGAATTCAGCTCCGCTGTAAACCATCTATGTTTATGTCACCTGCCAGGGCAGTAACAATCCCAGCTCCGACTACAGTCTGCAGAGATCTGGAAAACGCATTTAACAGTGTTCAGCAGCTGCTCTGCTCAGCCTGTTGGATAAAAGGGCCTTGCTGCAGTTGCCCACAGGTAAGATCCCTCAGCATAACTACCACAGGGCTTGCAGAGAGGCCACAGCCTGTGGTGGCTCTGTGGCTCTCTAGAGTCAGCTGAAGGCCACATTCACAGAACCTTGAGAAAGACTGAAAAACAATGTTCAGGTAACTGTGTCCTTTCTATCACACGTACAGTTTTTGAAATACTTACTTGAATTAATGTTTCCTGAGTAGGTAGGGATATTTTTAAATATCTGTATTTTATTATCTTTATTCTCATTCATTGGATTGGTGCATTAGGCTTCCATTGTATGATTTTATTCTATAGTGTATTTTAGCTCTCCATCAACTTGGTTATTCATAAACTCCTACACATAGAAGGAACTAATATTAGTAAATCATTCAGAAGTAATAATTGAATTTGTCAGATTTTTCCAAGCTATTCTGGCCACCACAAAAAGATGAATATTTGTTACTTTTGTAAGGGAAGCGTTACGCTAAGTATTGATTAAAAAAAATAATTGCTGAAAATTTTTCTGAAGGAAGAAATAATAAAACTAACCTAGTTCTAATTATCACTGATTAAGTGGATCTAACTTATAGTATCTTTTTCATTTTTAATTAATGTTTTTTTAGTTACATATTTAATTGAAACCAAAATGCAGTCCTTACTTTTGGAATTGTTTTTTTTTAATGAAAACTATTTCATCTAAACTGAGTGAACGTAAAGCTTACATTGGTGTCTGACTGATCTGATACCCTGTGAGTAGTTGCCATTCAGAAAGTCTATTGTGAAAGGCAGCTTTCTCGTTTTGACCTTTATACCCCTCTATATGATAATTTCAGCCTTGCATTTGCCAACATACTGCACAGTATAATAAAAATAGTCAACTCAAGACACAAGATGACTGCAGGCCATTCCAGAAAATTTTAATGGCATGATTTTTCAGGTTGGCTGAGATAATGATCACAATAAAAATTACCCATTTTTATTGGAAATGTCGGGATTTAATTATAGTAACATTTATTACAGGTTTTTTATACTGCTTTTCACTTAAAGAGATTTTTGATTTAACAGTTGCAGTACATTAGTTATTTGTATATCTGCAAAGATTTTGCTTGAGCCTCAATTCAGCTGGATTTTATTAGCAATGAAATTGATTTTCAGCCTACATGTGCAGTTTTTAAAATTTACTGAAGTGAAAATTTTCATCAACTTTGCTTTGAATAAAAGTCTTCTAGTCAACAATTTTGTTTACATGTTTCAAAATATAAATTTCAAGAATAGATCATATTACTAATTAAACTACACCTTGCTGTGACAGTGAAGTTTCTTTGCTTTTCCAGAGAGGTACCAGTAAGGGGTGATTTTAAGCAATGTTGTGTTGATATGTTTTAGTATTCCTTTTAATTTGTTTAAAAAAAGAGTTCTTACACATTCAACTTGACACATGACAACATAAGCTACTTGTCTTGTGTTCTTCCTATCTAGTCTCTTAGAAGTGCTTTTAAATTTGTGTTCCCACAATCAGATTTCCTGCTGAAGTGTTGAGCTCTATCTATATGTAAATTGAATAATATTTCAAAGGCAGAGAAAAGGAATTAAATACAAAATTTCATTTCTGTAAGAAATTAAGCACTATGACTTTCTACGATAATAAATTATGACATAGAAATTCATTAAGAAAGAACATGATGGTGTTAAACTGTCAGTAGGGAATAGATTACTTTATATTTAATGGAGACAAAACATGGGAAAAATTTATCTTCATCATCTTCTTTGTTTGGGGTGTTTGTTTGGTTTTTTTCAGAAAACACCATGTAAAAATACCATACTTACTTTAATTTTCCCAGTTTAATCTCTTGTATCAATAACTGATTTGCTTTATTGCATACAATTTGAAATAGGGGATAGCTAATGTCAGTGGGTGTTAAGAAGTACCTTCCCTGAATCAAATATACTTATTATGTATAAAATCTGGTTATTTCTCTAGTAAAAATATCAAAACAATATTCAGAAAGAAAGACGCCACAACCCAACAGAATGTGTAAATACATTGTATCACAGAGCCCCAAGATGATACAGGTACTCTTATCATTTAATATTGCAAAAATATTAAGTTTTCCGGAAAAAAGCACCCATAACCTGTCTTTCTAGTGCCTGATGGTGCAAAAAGAAAGCTGGTATGCAGGTTTTTATCTGTGAAATAATCTAATTTTGGATATAGATTTCCTGTTATTTCCCGTTGTCAAAGAATATAGATGTCTAAAGGAAAAACAGAGGCAACATGACAGGCAACGTCATGAGACCATATGGTTTGCACAAACTATGAAAGTCAAACTGAGATCTGTTCCAGTATTTTAGGCTAAAAACAAGCTATGTGTTAAGATTTTCAGCTATTTTCAAAATTATATCAGATTTCGGCAAACGGAATTGTTTTGTGAATAGAGTGATCAATCAGACTACACCATGAAAATCTGTGTAAGCATGCAGGGAATGATATACTGTGACCTAGGATATTTTGGGGCAACTTCTTTTCTCAGTTCTGGAGTCAGTGCAGCTCTGTGGTACATTCCTCAGCATACTTCACTGGTCCTTTAATAAAGTTCAGAATTTTGGAACAAAAGTTAAATTGTACATGTTTTGCAGTCTGAGATATCTTTTTTCAGGGATGAATTGAGTGGGATTCAGTGGATCTGATGTAAATGTTGCTAATCTAAACCTCTGTGTTTGAGCCGCACAGGAGGTAAATGGGCTTCTGAAGAATGGCTTCTCTCATGCTAAGGCAGGTATTTAAAAAGGCCACAAATATTGCAGAAATGTTTAGTTGGGCAGAGAAGTGCCTTCCTCTCTTGGTTAACTATAAAGACAACCTAGACCATGGCTCACCTTTCAACATTGTTTATTATACAAGACAGATGAGATTAATTGCACCCATAATGCCTGGCACCTTAATAAAATCATGAATGGGGTTCTTACATTGAATTATTTCAAGATGCTTACTATGTATTTGGCATATATATAAACAGGTTGTATAGCACATAAAACTAGACTTCAGTGTAAGACCAGGCAGTAAAATTTCTTCTGTTTCATAAGACAACTGCTGCTGCACAGTCAGTCTTCTGTAAGCAATGTGTATTCCTGGAGCTTCTGCACATTTAAACCAGATGTATAGCTACACTAAGTTCTATCTTGTGTAGGTCTCGAAACAACTGACAAATACAACTATTTCTCTCCGTTTTTGCACAAGGAATTCGGTACTTACCTTGGCAAACAAACTCATTGGAAGTGGGACCCCAACATGATCAGTGCAGGAATAAACACATCAAGTGAATGATTCATATCATCTGTTCTTCATGTCTGAGTTAGGATGAGATGGATTGTTCTACAGCACTACCTATTTTTCTCCATTGCCAAAAAGGGGAGTATGGAATGACTAAGCCAGATGGAAAAAAAAATCTGCATTTTAAAGATCTAGAATTAAGTGAGACAGATAAAAGAATACTAAAAATTGTTAAAATTCTTCAATTAGGTAAATTAGTTCCCAGCTTTAACTTGCAAATTAGCACCCAAATATTTCTGGAGTATGAAATTGTAACTAAAATGTAAGCCTTTATGCAAGGATGTTATCTTAGGCACATGTTGAGCTATCATAACTTCTTATTCCAAGTGTGACGTTACCAACACTTTCTTGCCAAAACCAGGAGGAAATGATGTGTGCCCATTACTGTCCATAGAAAAACAATGTGGAAATAATGAGTTGTGCATTATAATCCAGAGAAGAGATATTTAATATTTTGTATGTAAATAGTAGGATCATTGTGGATTATTTGAAATAATATCAACAATAAATAATGTTATCAGTTCTTCTTATGAAACATTGCAGTTTCTGTTTTCACTCTTGTCAAAGCTAAGGTTCATCCTCAGTATGTCTCCACCGAATTAATTCATCGATTTTGAGCACTTGTTAATGAAATTTAGCACAGTGGTATAACAGCTTCTTTAGACTCCACTTAAGTAACCAGTGGATTAAAACATGTTGCTCAATTTTCTAGATGAAAGACATTTAAAACACAAGTGCATATATATATTTACATACATGCAAAAATTAATGGCACTATTTTAAAAGTGCACAACTCAAAACTAAGAGCTACATTGTAAAATATCAGAAAATTAAACAAACATGTTTAAGAGTACATTTGTGAGATCAGGGAGACAATTTCTAGTGGAGTCCACTAAAAATGGTGTTGAGACTTATGTTGCAAGTGGGATTACTTATAGTGATACAAATGCTAAGTAATGCTAATTTTGGGGTTATTTGCTCTGGCTCAATAGAACGACAGAGCTAGTTCCCTCAAAGGGTGATTAGCTCAGATACAGGCATCCACATTGTTATCTAATGTTAAACAAGACAAATTGAACATTTCAGTTTTGCTTTAAGTCTTACTTAGGATCAAAAGGTTGGGTGAAGAGTAACATCTTCTTTCTAACTTCTAAGCACGTTTTATACCATGACCTATTCCCTTGGGTCCTGATGTGATTTATCTGGAAGTGAAGGGAATACTTGAACTTATGAACCTGAATTTTTTTTTGAAAAGTGGTCATTTTTTTCCTTTTGTTAGTGTTTGAGCTTTTGTTTTGTTTGGAATTGGGGGGAATGGAAAAGGGGTTTTGCTTTTCATGGAAGACTTTAAAAAAATAACAGTTCCATAATGTGGAGCTATCAGTGTCACAATTAATCTGGAGAGAACAGATGGGCATTCAAATTCACATAACGGATGTTATGTGGATCAGCGCTCATATAATTATTTGTATATCAGTGACAGGACATTAGGTCACTGGATAATTTTGCCCTCTGCCAGATGATTTGCCAGCATTCAGAATGAGCATCAATCACAAAAAACGTGCATCTTATCCTGCTAAAAGGTATAGACAGATTCCAGTAGACATCAGATAATCGTTAAGTTGCATCAACAATATTATTTTTTTGTCTCAAACTGTAGTAGCAAAGAAATGTTAGCTCTGCAAGGTTTTAGATGCTGATGTGTGGCTGGGATAGAAGACTCCTTTTATGAGGGACACCAGAGCAAATGTTCATAAATACCAATTATATAGGAGCTGAGCTCTTCTCACCTCAGATGTCTGTCTTCTTTTTTTTTTTTTTCACATATGTGGTAACTGTAAGAAACAAATCAGAGGGAGTGGTGGTTTCCCCCAGCACCAACATGAAGCTCTATGAGAATAAGGGAAAACACTCTTGTGAACTTTCTTTTTTTCTTTCATAAGGTCCTTCTTGAGCTGCTCTTTCTGATCAAAAAAATAACCAGCAAATATAAACTACGCAACACCTTCTGGTCTCCTTCTCTCCATTAAAAAAGTTTCAATTTGACTTAATATTTGTAGTGCAATTGCTGGGCAGATTCTTGCTTAGAGGAAGGACATTAGATTCCCTTAACTCATTCT
Organism: Pseudotriccus pelzelni; assembly: GCA_035584735.1. Lineage (NCBI taxonomy): Eukaryota > Metazoa > Chordata > Aves > Passeriformes > Tyrannidae > Pseudotriccus > Pseudotriccus pelzelni. The sequence continues at coordinate 103,843,628 of JAWMRA010000113.1, forward strand.
GGCAATAGCCTTTGGGAATGTCAGAATCCCCATCAGTAATATCCAGATGAGTCCACAAGCATTAGCAGCACTTTCTAAGCAGAGGTGCCCCAGTCCTCCAGCCTTCCCCCAGAAGAAAGGAGTCAGACAGGAGGCAGGTAGAGGAGTGGCATGAGCTTTAAGCAAGGGAAAGTGCCAGTCCTGGCAAGCAGAAACTCTCCTGTGGATTGGCAGGTACTCTGCTCTTCCATAAGAGTCAGCAAGAAACAAGTGCAGTGCTGTGGAAAGCCAATAGGGGATCATGTACCCAAACTCGAGTGTTCATCCAAAATGACTTTTCTTCCTCTGATCATTCCTCTTTGCTGCATCAGTAAAGAAATTCCCACCTTCCACCTTCACCCAGACTGGGCCAAATGTTGCCTTACAACTGGATTTTGCCCAGATAAATTTATGAACGGTCAAATTACAAAACAGGCACTGATTTTTAGCAGGCTTAGGGTTTTTCTCAGTTGTGACTACCAAATCACTTAACTGCTCAGGAGAGTTAGGATTCAAGTCCTAAAAACTTAGTTTGAATGTAGGTATTTTCAAATATGACATTTACATTGCAGTTTAAATATTGTGGATTGAATAAGCCAAATATCTCTCCAAAAAGTGAAGCACAAAGCCTAGGAAAGAGATTCCTTCTCTCCTCCTGGAGATTCTTGGGAAAGTTTACTCAATATATGTGTCTGTTCTGTGTGTTTCCTGTCACTTTGCAGGCTGTAGCTGTCTCCTGCTGTCCTTTTCTTCCATCAGCTATATTTCTTCCAAGGACTCTCAGAGTTTGTAACATCATATTTAAAGGAGAATGACTTCTTAGAAAACCTTTGTCCGTCTGCAGCCCAGGGCTTCAGTACCTCTGTATTGTCTTGCAGGTTTGAAAGCATTTAGACTGTAACATTAGTACCCAGCAGTAGCTCAAATGTGTGCAGCTATTTCAGATGTTTCTACTAGAAACTTTTAGTTGCTACTCGATCTGTATACAAAATGCTCCTCTTTATACTTATTAGAAGTAATATATTCTGTCAATACAGGGTACTTTGCAAAGTCCACACATTCTCTCACATTATGCACTGTCATAACAGCATTTCTGTTCTTATAGAACAAATCCTTTGAAATAAATAATTTATATTTTGTTCTTTTGCCATCACACTGCATAGTCTCCATCTTATTGATCATAAAATTAAATATCATATAACTTGACATTTTCCTCTTTGTGTTAAGTTTCTAGTGGTACTAAATTTGATGAGGTGCTGTACCCTCTCCCTGTGGGGTCATCCAGCCATTGTAGGATCCAGTAACTGCTGGATTATCAAACCACATCTGAAAAAAGATTAAATTTTGGTATTGTTTTCATACCTTATTGACTTTGGTTTGAAATTAGTCAACATTTGAAAATGGAACATGGAAACATGAAAGAGTCAGAGAAGTTGAAATTCTTCTCAAATTAAAAACCAGGGGTAAAGGACCAGGCTACTCCCTTCATCAAACAAAGCTGCTCATTTTCACTTCCAAACCAGCCCTGACTCCGTGGGACCCAAGTGTCATTTTTACAGAAACACACATTTACTTGCAAACACTGAATGGGGGCTCTGTGCAGCAGTCCCTGGTCTAGACATCCAAAGGTTTAATGTGTCAGTGTCTACTGAATTCACAGGGAGGTTGATGTTTTAAATACTTACAATATCTGACCTTCTTTCTTTTTATCCTCACTAGCAAAGATTTGAATTGTATTCCTGCAAAAACTTGCTAATCCACATATCAGATTAGGAGATGAGCTCTGAAAGAATAACAGCTCCTCACACTTTGGTCTTTCGGCTCATTTTTTTTCACAAGCCTGGACCTGATAACTGTGTGTTCCGACCAAGAAGAGACAAATTAACACACTGCAAATAAGGCATACAGGGTTATCTGGCCATAAATAAAAGCTTCCTGAACTTGACTGTCGATGCATCTGAAGCCGCAGAAGTCTTAACACAACAGATAACTTTCTTGCTGTCACATTCTGGATAAGATGTCTATTTTAAATTAAGAAGTAAATCTTAAGCAGAGATAGGTGGGGATGGAAAGGATAAAGGTGAACAGCAAGTATGGACCAAGAACTGTTTTTTTCTAGCAAAATGAAAATGGAAAGACGAGAATGGGGTTTTTGTATTTTTCCTTATTCCAAGGCATAACTTCTATCTCAAAGTAAGCCTGTTTTTCTGAGATTCACAGAGAGGGAAAAAGACGCTAAAATAATTTGTGCATTTTGCATAAAATATTTGGCTGCTTTCCGTTCCTAAGAAAGCCTTAGCATGTCAGAATGAGATCTATTAGTCCCTGTGAGGTCTGTTGCTTTGTCTGCAGAGGAAAGCAACTATGCTGCTTACACATCCAATCATATTACCTGGATCTTTGTTCTGATTCCTCTTACAGCTTGCCAGGAACAGACCGCTAAAGCAGACAGCAAGGATAGGCTGGACAAGTGTAATTTAGTACATGTTTGATGGGAATTGTTGTTCAGCAATTTTTCTGCTATTACAAGGATAACATTACCCCTTGAAAGCAAGAAGGAACTCAGAGAAAACTACTCTTACATATAATGTCGCCTATTGTCTGAGTTATGCTTCCCAGGAGTATTCTTGAGGTTGTGTGATTTATGCTCATAGCTGTACTTAAACTGTTCTGCAGAGGTACCTGCAGTGCAAAGCTCTCCTTTACTTGCCAGCTTATGCAGCTCTGTGAGTAATAACACCATGGTCCCTAGAGACATCAAAATATTCCAGTCTATCACTTTCCAGGAGCTCCACCTCAGACAGGGGTCTAAAGAGTATCATAAACAGCTGTCTGAGAGAAGGAATTAGTGACAGCTGAAAAGCTACTATGGACAAAGAGGAAAGCTTCTGGCCTTTTCAGGTATTTAGTCTGTATGTCTTACATTGGTCAAGAAATCTTTGTCTCTTTAACCAAATATTGTGCATCTTCCCATGTAATAGTTGTGGGTGCCTCCCATGCCTGCCATGATGAGGGTGAATTTTTCGACATTACCTCCAGAAGCAGGGGGGAATCTGCAAACAAGACAGAAGAGTACCAAGCTGTGAAGGCAGTTTGCTTCAGAGGTGGTTATTTGATAATTTTATCCACAAGTGGAGCAGGATAGAGTGTAAATATTTACTCACATTCCCTAGGTGGGCATTCAATTTAAAGTGATAAAATAAAATCCCTGCCTGGTGTAAGACCATGGTCTGTAAACAGGTACTTTCTGGGTTGACCCTCTGCTTTTCACGACTCATTACTGCCCAGAAGTTCACTCTGTGCCCCCATCCAAGGAAATGTTCCTCTGGCATCTCCTAACACAACTGCTCATACTACTGCTGCCTGATGGAGTGCTGGCAGGAGGATGCCAAGAGCTTTTTGTTCCTTGCCCAGATCTTTCTCACAGACTACCTCTGCTAGAAGATTTTGAAAGACAGCTGTCAAAAGGAAGAAGAGTAAAGGAAGCAGAAAACTTTTCTGCCCTTCATTTGCTTGTCTGTTCACAAAAAAACCCCAACACGTCCCATGAGCACTACATAGATAAATAAAAATTGTCAATTTATTTAACTTTGTTAGGTTTTTTCCTACAAATTAGTCATTATTGACTTTTTTTCTTCAGATACATGGCAAAATTAATTGGGAAAGCTGACACAAGCTTTCCAGTGAGACTCCTGAGACTTTTCCTGGCAAGACTTAAACCACTTCTCACAATAACTCTGTGATTGTGCTGGTGACAGAGGATACCTGAGCAATGGGTTCCTGGAGCTGTGTGTACCGCACCTGTTACTTGCCCCAAGACAACCTGGTTAAGTTTGGTGGTTACTTGCCCCCTTTCCTCAGGCTATGTCACACCTGAACAAGCTCCAGCATCACTCGGGTGAAATACTGCCAACCTGAAATGCCATGTAGTGATAAGATTATCAGAATGATATTCAAAAACATAAAGAAGCATTTTCAGTGGAGCCAAACCCCTGAGCTTCCCCAAACTGATAGGTTTTTCAGATTTTGAAGAACACACAAACAAAACCAGTTTTCAGTTGCGTGTCACAGTCCCTCAGTTTGCTTAATCACTTCATGACCACTTGTTTTGTAATTTTGTCACCGTATTTGTAGCATTAAAATAATGTTTTCAGAGGTGAATATTAACCAGAACACACATATTTAGTGTGCATTTTCAACACAGCTGCCACCATTGAATGCAAAAAGGTCATAATATTGGATGACTCCAGTAATGAAGGTGTGCAGTGTGAGTTGTTGACAGGTGACATTTCTGCAACCTTTCTTGCACTGGCATATTGTTACATGCCCTGTGTCATAATGTTCCCTGTGCTGCAATTCATCACTCAAACAGGTCAGTACAGCTCCTGACATTTGGAGGTACCTTTCTTTATCCCACAGGTTCATTGATTTGTTAGCTCTCTTCTCAAAAAAACATGCTTTCTCTTCCCTGCATCTTCATTTCCCTCCCTTACAGTGTGTTCTTCCTTTCCTATTTTAAGTCCATAATATGGTTAGCAATATTTTTTCACATAAAAGACAATAAAAGTAACAGTAAATAAATGCCATGTTGTATTGATTATATTTTTAATTTTTCATTAGACCATCAGTTTTGTTCCACTGATAGACACCAATGTTGCTATGTCATTCTGTGCACAGCCTGCACTTTCTAAAATGTATTGTTTAAAAATACTAAGAATTGTGCGTTTTTTTAAAATAGTTTTAGTAATACTAAGAATTAATCTTCACCTGGTGAATAAAAGGTCAGCATAAAGTCAGCACCTGAGACAAGGGAGGATTAGTTAGAAATACTCAGGTCAAACTGTGTACATGATGCTCCCAAAGAACAAAGATTTTTGAGGAAAAGTGTGTAGTCTGTGAAAGATCAGAAACAGGTGGATTAGGAGATGGAATTTTGGGGTTAACTTGTGTTATCCTTACTTGCATAATTCACACAGATGTTGAATCACTGGTAACCTGCTATGACACACCTAAAAATACAGCAATTTAATAAATCTGGTTACTCAGAAGGCTCTACAAATATAGCACTGGAAATAATTCAAGCTTGATGCCATGAGAGTTTGTGCACAGACTGTTGAAAATTTTCTGTTAAATTATGGGTCTTTTCCAAACAACCTTTGATAGAAAAAAAAAACAAACCACCAAACCAAAATCAGTATTTTTTATCTTACAAATGAAAAATGAGATGAAAATCGAATTAAGTTATCTCTGAACTGTTATGGTACCTCAGTGCAGTTTAGCTCAGGCAGGAGTCATGAAGCTGCCATCTCATGTTCTTTCTGCATAGCATCATGGCTGGTCAGGGCACAAATCATTTCACCTTGAATTAACTCCTGAAGGGGTCAACAATGACAGCTACAACCTCTCTGAAGCATCATAGCAACACTTCAGAAGCTAAATAATCTATTGGGACAGGAAAAGGAGATTCCCTGCCCCCAAAAGCCTTAATGAGAAACTGGGACTAAGGAAAAAAATTAAGCAATTTCTTAAACAGCTCTCACACAGATTGTCCTCAGCTTTCTGTAAAGATGACATAAGTCCACTATTCAGCTCTCTTTGCAGGAACTGCCCCACACACTGGTAGATATGAGGTCTTTGTCATTGTGATGGATTTCCAGCATCTGCCCATCCAGAGTTGTGCATCAGTCTGGGCATCATGGAGGCAACAGGGAGTGAAAACTGCAACAAGTTACCATTGGTTGCTATCTGGATTTTTTTTCCTACCCAATTAACTACATATTGAAACACATGCTGCTCACCACATTCAAAGATTTTATAATATACAGAAAAATACTTTGCTCAGGATCAGGTGAACTCATCTTCACAGACTATAAACTCGTAGTGTGACTTTGTGCTCTGTGTGATCGTGGTATGAAGAGTTAAAATTTTATATGTTCCAAATCTTTTCCAACAAAGCCAATTAAGTTTTTTTTTTTAAGATTCAGTAACAATGGAAGGAAAACTACATCTCACAAGAGCACTTTGCATTTTGATGTATGTGAGCAGAGAGTGAGAATCAATGGGCCATAACATAGTGATCGTTCCAAAAAAACCTGCCAAATTAATAATCTTCCATCCTTTTAATAGCAACCTGCTTAAAAGCTGTCCCAATATGAGGCACCAAGCAGTGAGGTTGAGATGCCAACATAAAAAAAGCTGCCAAGGAACAAATATTTCAACAGGACAAATGCCTTCTTCCAGTCCTGGCCTCAAACAAGGAGCAACAAGCCTCATGGACTTCCCTTCCTTGATACAGCCACAATTAGCAACCCAAAGGAAGCAGACAAACAAATAAATCAAAGTCATATTAGTTTTCTTCCTTGCTGTAATAAATGAAGTTGCTTTTACTCTGTTTTGGAAAACAAAGTAAATAAAACAATTTTAAAAAATGGGTTCCACGTGCGGTGGTGAAGCCTCTCAAGAAGTGGATAGAAAGTGCTGAAGGACATTATTATACTCTTGCTAACACAGTTTAACCCCACTGTCACTTCTGCATGGTCTTGGCCACTGCGGGTGCATCTGGTTTGGTGCTGCCTCAATTCCTGCTTATTTTTGGAAAGATTAGGTGGACAGTGGCACTGCCCCAACACTGTTGTTGTCTTCCACTCTCTCCTTCCCTGTATTTTCCTATTCTGTAATAAACCGTGGCAGGATAGACTAAGAATCCAAATCTTATCCATCTGAAGTAATAATAACTAATTACACTGTAATGGTATTTTGTTACTCACTGTTTGTATAGCAGCCATCATCTCCAAGGGCATTCTACAAACAAGCCACAGCATGGATAGCCTTTTCAGTGGGTCACACACAGACTTTGGTCACACACAAGCTTTGGGCTGACAACAGACTTCAGCTGCCACAAGCTGGTCTTGAGGACCCCAGGCTCCCCTCCCTCGCAGACTGGGTGGCCCCTCACTGCAGCTGAGCTCCCCAGTGAGGATCACCTTCTTAAGAATGTCTGAACCGCTACGGGACCAGTGGCTGCTGCTGGATGCTTTCCTTTCTGTCCTGTTCCCATGCAAAGCCAACCAAGAGGATGCCATAGGTCAGAGAGAAGCCTCCCCTGAAGCAGAGCTGGCAGAGGTGCCATCACCTGGAGCACAATGAAAAAGGGTAAAAGAGGTGGGTTTTCATAAACCGAGAAGCTATGACAGTGAGCTCTTCAAAGGATGCTGCTATTGATTCTTGCTGACAAAACTTTGCATCCCATGTCAGGTTACATATGTAGCTACTGAGAAAGGACCAACAGATGCCTGATGCATAAGGAGAGTCCCTAGCAACCACCAAAATACAGCTGTCCTCTCCCAGTGCTGGGGACATCTGTTTCTCAGAGACAAAGGGAAAGATTTCAGTTTGAAGTTTGGAGCTAAATGTAAGTATCTGTGAGCACACTGGTGCGGTCTGGAGATCCAGCAAAGGTTCAGTTCACTGGCACTGCAGGTGAATGAGCAGTTTACATGTGAATGCCTACATCTTGACCCTTGTATTTAGCTGTCTGAGTCTGGAGCTGAATCTTACCTAAACTTCTGCAAGCATGTGACAAAAAGACAACAATACATCTGTACAACCCATTGTAGGTCACTGCTCATTCAACTCCTTCACCTCCCTCAATAATTATCACATTTCTTTGCTCCTTCTCCATCAGTTGCTCTCTTGAATTTTCAGAAAAGTAGCACAAAGTCTTTCTAACCCCTGTGAATGTGAAAGGTTTCATCTGGACATCATGAAACCATTTTATGTGAGTGCCTAAAATTCCAAAGATCCTTGCCTGTTCATGAAACATTTCATCTGGCCTTCGTGAAACTATTTTGTGTGGGTGCCTAAAATTAAATAGACCCTTTCATGGTCTTGGTGGCTGGAAAGTTTTTGCCCTACCCGTCAAAGGTGTCATATCCAGATCTGCTCAGAACTGTGCTTTGAAACAAGCAGATTGGCAAGATTTTACAAGCGGAAGGCCAAACTCTCATCCCTCCAAGAAGTTCTGTGTAATGTGTCTCTTTCAGATAAATGTCTGGCAGAGCCTGCAAGTAATTTTCTGTTGCATTACATTGTATATTAGCCACGTCCATTTAATTGAGTATGACAGTTCTTACTAAAATCATTTTTTGTTCTATCAGTTATTTAGAGATAGTTGTGAACTTGGAGGTTTCTCAGATGGCTCTTTAGCAATTATGAAAGAAAAAGTAATAGCAAAGCAAAACAAGTGAATGGTCTTAATTATTTGAAGTATTATCAAGACTTATTTCTCCATTTTATCTGAGGCTGTCATCCATGATGCTAAATATAGATTTCCTTTTGCACCAGGTACAAGCTGCTGTAGCTCAAAGCAAAGGTCAAGATATAGGCATTATGCATAATTAATTTCCCTAGCAAATAATTAACCCACTTTTTTTGTTACTATTACACTTGACCTATCAAGAAAATGGACCTTTCATGCTATGAAAAAAATGCCACAAACATACTGGTATGATATTCACGGAATCACAGAATAGTTGAGTTTGGAAGGGACCTTTGAAGGTCATCTTGTCCAATCTCCCTGTTCAAGCAGGACCACCTAGACCCAGTTGCTAAGGTTCATGTCCAGATGGCTTTTTAGTATCTGCAAGAATGAAGACTAACTCAGCTACTCATAGGGCAAAGACACTCTGTCAATTTGAGTGTTGCTGAGCAAGATGCAGAAAAATCTCTTAAGGTTTACAGGCTTATTCTTTTTCTGATTCCCTCCTGCTGACTTGTCAAAGACTGTGGCTGAGCAAAACTCCTCAAACAAAATCAATGCTGCCGAGATGTGGGGTTTGTTAGCTCCAGCTCAGTGCAGCACTACTGATGTTTCACAGGCTCACAGGTTGGCTTAAAGAATGAGCAAAGCAAGCTGTCTTTGACCTGGAAAATACTGCTGGAGCCAAAGACAATGGGATGGAAAGATCTGCCCTAACAGCACTATTTTAAAGGAATCTAAGGGAACGGAGACTTGGATTCACCCATTTCCACTAAATGTTGTGTACATAAAGAAAAGTGAAAGATAGGAAGAAATATGTGTAAATTGGAAAAAAAAAAACTGTAGGAAAAGTCTTGGCAAATACACATTCTCATGAAGCCAATAAATAAATTCTGTATTCAGCGGTAAAGGAAAAAGTTACTGTTTCTCTGCTTCTTCACCACAACCGTATTAAAGACATGTGTATTTTATGGAAAGTTTTTGTAGCTGTAACACTAAATAAAGAGTGTCAGGCCAATCTTTTTAGATATTATTAATTTCTTTTTTTTTTCTTTTTTGCACACTTTTAGTCTGTAAACATGTATTGCAAATATAAATTAAGAAAAAGAAAAGTGTTTTCTATTCCCACTTATAAAAAGGGCTAAACCTTCCAAACAAACTTGCAGATAGAGAAGCTATACTCATTTCTAGTATTAAAACGTAAACTTCAAAGATTAATGTTTCATGCTAAATATTGCAAATGAGGAGCCCATGTGTGTACCTGCTTGTGTGCAATGCAGATTCTACTTCCAAAGTAAACTGAGATCAAAAGGTACAGCAAAGTTCTTATTGCTGCATGCTTCAGAGTAGTCCAAGAGACGCCATTCCTGTAAGGAATCTTGCAGACAGTAGAGAACACTGACACCACCTCTGCAAGCACTTACCTTTGATGCCCAGGTTCCCTCTACAGTCAGCAGAGAGAAGTGTGCGTTTCCACACAGCAATTAGAGCGCCTAAATTAGAGACCTAACTTCTGATAAATTTAGGAACCCTGATTTGCCTTCCAGCGACCTCTCTGGATCATACAGGCAGCTTCAGCTTTCACCTTAATACTTCCTAAATTTAGGAATTTAGTATTACATGTTTCATGAACTTAATGGTTGGGTGTGGGAAAAAAGAAAGAAAAAAAAAGAAGTTAAAGAAGAAGGTAAGACAAAATCTGGTTGCTTCTGTCCACAGTCATGATTCAGAAAACACACGCTAGGTTCTTGAATAATTTAGCGGGGACTTTAATTAACCAGGTACAACCCGGTCTAGCTTGAAATACACCTCAGCATTGTTTCAGACTTGCTCCCTCAACATGGTTTCAGTCCTGCTCATGCCTAGGACTACTACACCCAAACGAGACAAAAAGTGAAGCAATCCGAAGAAAGTACTCTGATACACGGAATAAACACTGTTCACAGCACAGGAGGATTTCCAAGAGTGTTATTGCAGGTGCATTATTTTTTTTCAACAAGTGATAGAAGATACTTATTCTTCACATATAATATTTGAATGATGTAGTAAACAACTAAGATAGATATAAGGGGAGATTTGTACTCAATCCCTCCTTAAAGAAATGCAATTCTTATGCAGTCTCCAAGCAACTGCCCCCATCACTAGGTTGCCACATTGTTAAGTGCCATCCCTCCCTTTCTGCTATTTTTTCCTCCTCTCAGGTTCCTTCAGAAAAGTATTTTACACAGAAAACAGGCAGTTACAAATGTAAGAATATAGCAATGAAAAGAATAGATCTATTCACTGCAGTTTTACAAAGGTATCTTAGATTTAGTTAGTGTATATGAAATAAAAAGCTTCTCATAGACACAATGTGAAAGAATCTCATTGGGAATAATTGTGTGGAAATAATCTATTACATTTATATTTGATATCTTTTTAAAAATAATAATTATATTTAACAGAGGGAATTGAAATTCCAAGCAAACCATCTTGTATTGATTTTTGTAGCTTTATTGCATGCCAGCTTCCTCAAGGAAATGTTATTCTTCAGGAAGTGGCTCTGGATTAATGCACTTGCACTTCAATTGGGAAGTAATTTTCTCTAGAAAAATCTGAATTAAGCAGTACGAGTTGACAATTAAATAGTTGTTTCTTTTTTTTTCTCCTGAAATGAGTACAGAGGCTTTCCAGAACTGATTAAACATGTGATCCTCAGGAAGAATGAGGGTCATAGAGGCAGAGATAAAGGAAGGCCATGACTGCTGCTTGTTAAGATTGTTATTCTTGTGGCTAGAAGCAAAGTATTTTCCACCTCCACACATCTGCTATCTGCAAGGGATCCTGTAAAAAATGCTGCTACAAAAATATGTTAGCAACAAATCATCAGTTGTTATTAAAGTTACTAGAAATGTGCTTTGGCAAATTAAATAAATACTCAAAATTTCATGTAATACTGTTGCCATTTGAAGAATGAGTTATACAATAAATGTTTACAGGAGTCCCTTAAGATAGATTCCAAAATATTTAGACTTTTGTTTGAAAGCAAAATAAGCTTTCTTTTGTCTTGACATATTTTGCTTCTTTGAATTTTTAGTTTCATTTAAAACAGAATTTCAATTTCTACCTCTTTCAAGGACTAAGACACCTGAGGAAAAGGATCGGATAAAAAGAAGTCAAAACTAACCTTCAAGATACTGATGGAAGGATTCCTATCATAAGGGCAAAAGCAATTACAACCCTGCGCTCTATGCATTAGCAAATTGAATTTCAAAAGACCACCCCAAGGAGGTGTTTCCTTGAATGCAGTTGACAGCAGCCAGTATTTCAAACCAAGCCACCGAAAGAGCTGTGTATGTGTGTGTCCCCCACAATCAGTGTGATCACAGAGAGCCACACGCAGCTCCTCCAGCAAAAAACTAGGAGCAGCAGCAGCCAGCCTGCTCAGACTGTGCTCCTACGGCCTCTGCTAATAAAAATCCAATACTGTTACAAAACCAGGTAACACAAGCAACACGTCAGTAGGAACAAGCTGCAGAACTGGATACACAGAAGTGGTATCACGTCTCGGTGCTCCCACTATAGCCTTTCCTTCTGGAAAGGCTTCTTTAACCTTGGTAAATGGATTTTGCAAAAGCACCACTAGCAGTCCAGACTCAGTTTTCCTTGCAACAAATTTTAAGGAGTTATTTGAAATGCTATTGACATTTAAAATGCCAACAGCTCTCCTTGTTAGCACTGGATTGGGTGGTTTTTATGTTCCTGGAAAGAATATATAGATTAATCATAATAAATAGAAGGGAATTGCAGTGTAATGGTGTTTAATTTGATGCTGTGATTGTTATCTTTACCATTTTGTCTGTGTCAAGGCCTCTTTTGAAAATGTTATGGGCTAAAAGTATACTTCCATTTCAAAATATCTGAGCTCAACAGTTCTTCTCATTTTATAGGTATTGAAGGTAATTATAACAAAAATTTTGAGTTTTCCATAATTCATCAGAAATTTGAAAAATTCCATATAAGAACCTCATTTTTGCATGGTTTTCATCTATAATGTCCTGAGGCAGAATTCTTCATCTTATTTTGGGAAATAATTTGCTTTCTCTTTTGTTCTGCTTACCCACAGTTAGGTATGGCAGATCCATTCCCAGTGAGAATTCTTCTGAAACCTCCCTAGAGAAATACAGGAGATGAGATTCCACCTGCCCATATCAAGATCAGATATCTTCTTAACAATCTCCTTAAAGTCAGTGTACCGTGCCAGTATTTTGTAATAGAGAAGATTCTCTTGCCTAAGTTTAGCTGCCCCAGAAGAGACTTTCTCTGCCTACATAAGAAAGTGAGGTACTTCAGAAGGATTATTTTATCAGGCATATAAGATATAGGAATAAATTAGATGTTTTAGTGAAGTAGTATAAAAAGAGTGTGACTGGTTTAACTTTTCCATTCCTTAATTCTCAATCTCTGTACCAAATGCAGCTGTAACAGAAATGTCTTTCATTTCTCTTGTATAACAAATGAAAGACAAACTTTAAAATAGCAGAAATTAAACAGCACTGGAGGGGCCAAGGTACATTGGTCTCTAATGTTACCTGTGGATTTTCCCAATAAACTGCATTAAAGGTGCTGTTTCCCCAGAAACACTGCAAGAAATCGGGATAGGGAGCAGCTAATAGGTTCTAGGAAGAAGGTCCATAGCAAAGCAGGGAAAGAATCTTTAAAGATTTTACTGTTTTCCTGTAGCTCCTTTTTCTTTATTAAAAGAAAATTACTTTCTATGTTTCTTTTTCATCCACTAGAAAGCTGGAGAACTAACAAATTGTCTGCACTGTAGTACTGTGCATAATGTATGTTGTACTGCAGAAAACATATTTCTGGTAAAGAGAAGTGCAAGAAGTGAGCATTCACAAAGCCATGCTTGGATTTTTTTGCCAAGAAATTTTGGAATGTTTGCAATGTGCTCATCCTGCAGTCATGTTCAGTCTTTACTCATTGCTTGAACAGCCACCACAACACATGAGCTATGCAGGAAGAAATCAGTCTGGCCCCACTGTGTCAGGTGGGGACAGTCCTTTGGGAGTGGAACTGTTGCAAGTCAAATAACTTTTGAAGCTTTCCAGGAATTCCACTAATTGTATTGAGGAGATAGATTTGGATCTGGGGTTGTTGCAGTGCCAAGAAGGAGACAGAGAAGTGCCAGATCTTTCTCAAGTAGGTATAAAAAGAATTCTCATGTAGATATGAAAAGATTTGCAGTGATAAAGACATGGCCAGTAATTATAGGGAGGAAGAAATAGATACCTTGCCTAGTCCCAGAAATTAAGATCTACTTTCCTGAGATTTTTATTTCCTAGAATAGCAATGACTGGAGGCCTAAGGGTTTGAGCTATATTCTGTGAGCTTTGCACGCTCCCCATACACATGCATGTACATAAATTCCCCTCTAGCCAAACACCTTCTTATTTCAGGAGATTCAGCTGAAGTCTAAAGTTTATAGCCACATGATAGTCTACATAACCTTTCTCCACAAAAATGCATTTCTTACTTGAGGAATAAAAGAAATTTCTAAAAAATATCAAGCAAAAATCCCCCAAGCCTCAAGGAAGAATTTTCCTCTGAAGAGATGTAAAGCATTGCCAGATGCTCTCTAAAGTCTGTCACTGCCAGATTTAAAAAAAAAATAAAAAAAATTCAAGATGCTTAAATGGACAGTGGTAAAAATTCTCAAAGAAAATAATCATGAACTCTTTCTTTCTGGCTCTATCATGTTCCCATTTCTGACCAACAGAACAACAGAGCTCCATCACCTAAGAAAACAGGGAATGGTTTTTCCATGCTAATGCTGTGTTACACACCTGCACAAATTATACATACAACAGGTTTTCCATTCTTTAATAGGTGTGGATTCTATAACCATTTTTTTCTCTAAGATACCCTGGGAACAGAGTAGGTACAGTACAGGTGAACAAAGTGGTAAAGCCAGACAGAACCAGTGGTGGTGAAGATAATCAAAGCTGCCTTCAAGTTTGATATTGATAATTTATTTTCCATTCAAAATGTGGAACCTGTGGCTGACTTTGATATCTCAGTCACTCCAGGCACAGAGCTGAATGGACTGTGAAGTTAAAAGGAAGAGAGATGTAAAATGTAAGTTGTTGCTAACTGGGGAAATTACTCAGGGTGATATATGGGGCTATAATTAGGATGGAATGGAAAAGTAGGCTGTCTATCAGGGAACAAGCTGAGAAGTGTTAGACCAGAATACTCTACTCACAAATCAGATTGGAAAACCCCGGAAAACACGCTGCTCATAGTATTACCATTCACAAGACTCTTGTGCATGCCACTATACCTGATGTGTTTCTCACCAGCTCCTGAACTATCAGGAGATCTCAGGCAATATCTAAGTGTTCATTTACAAAATTAGCTTTAAGTAGTAGAGCACTGAGTGTTAATCAAAAAGACTTGTACAGGCAGATCAAATGAATGATCTGAACTCAAAACCAAGCAAACACAAACATTATTTTAAAATGTGATTTTTTTAAAAAACAGCTGTAATTGTCATGATTGCTGAGAATGTGAGGTCAGCAGTGCAGTTTGTAAACAATTCTGCTGGGAGGACAGCCTCTAACAAGTTGGTAAAATCCATCCCCATTGTTCCAGGGGCAAACTACTCACATCACTTGCCTCCCTGTACATAGAAAACTAAATGAAGGTGATGAAGAGTCCTCAGCCTGTATTGTGCTCAGATACAGAGTGCTAAGCTTTGTCCATTTATGCAGAAGTAAAAAATTATACAGAACTGTTAATGGTCTAAAGAGTTAAATGATTTGAATCATCATGTTTAAATACAGATAACTCCAATTTGCACAGAGAATTCTCAGTAAGACAGCAGATGGTTAGAGCTGATTGAATTTTTTCCAAAATTGATTTTAGATAAAAATTTTCCTGGACATTTCAATGCAGACGAAGTTGCGGAAAAAAACAAGATTTCCAATAGAGGCAGGGTTTTTTGTTTATTTTCATTTCAACTCAGTTCTAATGGATCTCTAAAGTTGAGCTTGCATTAATTAGCTTCTGAAAAACATTATATAAAAACATCACACTTTTCCCCTTCATGATGTTTCTCAGCAGAAAGTCAGCTTCCTAAACAAATTTCTGATCAAAGCAGCTGCACTGTATTTCATTATATAAATAAGTCTACATTATATTTTGTTATGGACCCAGGCAACTTATGAGTCTGCATGGAATAACATTTTTTTTCTACTTATCCTATAACCATCTTATCCAATAAGATCTCAGTCCTTAAATACAAGTAGATTGCAACCATGAACAAATGTTCTTTCCCCTTCTTCAACAGGAAGGTCTGAATTCCACTTGCAATTTATTATTGTGAGAGACATAATTAAGCTGTAGAACAGAATAATGAGTAGGATTATAGAATACTATAATGGTGAATTTTTAAGTACAATTTTGATAAACCTTCAGTGAAAATAGCCTGAGTAGTCCTCTCCCTTGGAGGCTGGACTAGAAGACCTCCTGAGGTCCACATAGCCCCTAAAGTGTAGAGCACTCTTAGCTGTAAGTGGTTACTTTAAAAAAAACAACAACCAAACAAACAAAAATCCCTCAGAACAATTGTTCTCTGCTTTCATAGTTTGTTATACTCCACTTCATAGAACTTCCTATGTGCTCAAAGTGCTTTATACCACTGAAACAAACTTCTCTTGATGTGTGAGGCCTTTAACCCCCAAAAAAAAAGATAAAAATGGAGAGGGACATTTCTAAAGCAATAACTTAATTTTAAAGTGGCAAAAAGCTGGAAGTTATTTTCAGGGATTACAATTGTACTTACTTTGATTTCACTGTTTGCTGATTATTAGACTTCCCTTTGGATTCACTTATTACAAATGTTACAGAATGTTCAGATTGACTACTTTCCACTTGTTTTCTTATCCTTTTTGTAGAGAAAATATCCAGATATGAAAGGCAAAATTTTCTAAAGGCAATATTGATCAAGATTTCATTTTCAAATGAATGGCTGAAGAGAAATTTCATTAAATATCTAACTGCATAATCAAAATATAATAAGAAAAAATGTTTTCACGTGGTACTAACTGAAAATGTACAGTGGTTATCAGTTTTATAAGAGACTAACATTAGTTAAAAATCAGTAGAAGAATTTAAGGGTGAAAAATACAATTAACAAAAAGTAAAGAGTTTTTAGACCTATAGTAACTTTTCTGATGTTTTCAATGGATGTATTTTGAAATCCCTGATTCACCTCATAACACCAAAACACTTTATAAAAGAGTCAATTCTTCTAGTTCTGGCTCTTTAGAAGTTAAATACCTAATCAAAATTAATTTTCTTGGGCTGATATTTGTCAACTCCACTTATAGATAACGTGGGATTGAAGCAGAGTTATAGTGTTGGTTTGAACATCCGAAAAAGCTACCCAAGGTTAACATTATAACTTCCTGTCTTGAAACAAACACTTTCACAATAAGATCATCTCTATTCATACAGTAATGAAATAGTTTATTTTCAAAATCAGAACTTTATACAATTTTCATTGCATGTCACAGATGTCTAAAATTAAGGTATTTTTTCAAAGCCAAGAAGTGTAGTGTTGCTGGCTTTTTTTAAATACCAATTTTACCTGGGTGATAGGTACTCAGCTTTTAAAACTAGCTCTGGTACAGTCCACCAGGGGCTTAATACATTTTATCATGGTCACATATTCTTCTTACCTTTCTCAGCCTTTTCCTCCTCAATCTTGCACTCAGTACATGGTGCATGACAGCTGTGAGAGAAGAGAGTTCAGTGAGAGAACAGAGACACATTCTTGGTTTTAGATAAAATACAACATATTCATCTATGTGAAACCTAAGTTATGATTTGGGGGTGGAGGAGGGGAGAGTTTGTATCTTAAACTTAAAAAGAGAAAAATAATCGTATATAATAATAATAAAATATAATGAATAAGAGAATAAGAGAATAATATACAAAGATAATACTATAATTAATATCACAAACATGATAGAAGGAGGGAATATATTATATGGGTTAAAATGTGAAGTCTTTATGATTCTTTGACAGGAACAGTTAAAGAGCAGACTGGACTCAGCCATCTGAAAGTCAAAAGAATTTCTTTTTTCTTCTAGAGTCATGGCAGGTCTACTACTGGAGTTAAACTGATGATGATATTTGCACATGTTCAGCATAAAATTAGCTCTCTGTTGTATCTCGCAGATAAAATCTCAAGACACGATATTAAAAGACTTTTCTTTTTTAAATTTGCTGGATATTAAATAAATGTTCCTGTATGATTTTTTTTGTCTTTAATCTGCCTCAGAAATACCTTCCATTTACTAGGCATTTTCGTATCCTCTTGCTTGGCTTTCCACCCCTTCCTCTGCTCTGACCTCATATAGTCAGACCCCTGACTCAGAAAATCAGCTCTTCCCACTCTGAATGGGAAGTTCAGAAAGCCTGTCTGGGGGGGTTACAGCAAGTATTAAACACCTACATTGGCCACAGACACTTCTGATCTTTCCTGCTTTCAGTAACCTGCTATTTTTTTATGTTTTTGAGGAAAAATTTCTAGAAATGCTCTGTGGGACCAAGGTGTAGAAGAGCTACTGTGCTACCACCACTAGTTTTTTAATACCTATGAGTTTGGTAATTTTGAGTAATACATTAGAATTAATGTAAAAAATGGCAGTATCATTACCTTCTCATGAGGTCATCATCCTCCTTAAACGAATTGCCAGCTGACTAACCACTTTTCAATGAATACTGCGAATGGGAGAAGGTCCAATATATTATCTACATATGATTAAAGAATGAATCAGGAGTCCCAACTCCCCCATCACTCATCATATGCCTGGCTCAGTTGTGCCCTATATTTGTGTCTTTATTTTTGTCACTTGAGAGTTGCTGCATTCATGTCTGTTGTGCCACTGAAGGGAATCAGTCATGAGGAATTAGTCTTAATTTCTGTTTCAATCTCAGATGCCTTTAATCTTGCTATGTGGCAATTTGGCCAGATGGCCTGGGACCAGACTACTTCCGAAAAGCAGGTGGTTTCTAACCCATGATCTTGGCACAGATTTATAGACACAAATAAAATATATCTTAGATGATATTAAAGACTCAACACATTGCAAGGGTATTACGAAGTGTTTAACAATGCCTTGTACACACATACATATGTGCTTAAAGCTACTTTTTAACATGCCTGTTAGGAAAAGTGATCTTTACTTAATAGTGGTGAACATCCCAGAAGAGGTGACTCTACCTTACAATTGTGGGAAGAGAAAGAAGAATAAATAACAAATTTGCAGTTCTGCCAGTTACCATAATTAACAGCTGCTGAGTAGAACTTTCCAGAGACAGCAGTTACAGTGTGGATGTACTTTACTGGGGCTTTCCTCTAATCCCAACCCTACCTGTGATGTGAGGATGATGATGTGAGTCAGGATTCAGATAATATAGCTGGGCATCACTGTGATCCTCACGGATGCATTCTCAGATGCAAGTACTTCCAAAAAACTTTGTACTAGAGTTGAGAAGGGGGTTCAATGTACCAACTTAGGAAATATTTTTAGACAGCAGCAGAAACTTCTGAGGTCAGGAGATGAAGACAACCCAAGTGCAAGGGTTTGATGTTTCTCTCTATTGGTGGTAGAACAGCAAGTACAGCTTAGACCAAGGAATTGCTTTAAAGCCTTTGGCTTTCAAGTCAGACATGGAGGGGGATCAGACTCCCTGCTAATGTGAAAGTCAAGAAAGTGAGCCAGTTAAAATCCATCTTTGGAGGTAACCTCTGCAGTCCTCTATATTATTGTTAATGTTGAAGGATTTCATTAGATGCACAGTAGAGAAGAGTAGCCCAGAAGACTTCATTTCTAATCTCCCTTGCACAGTGTGAGAAATATAAAATGAATACACTTTTCAAGCTTTGCTGAAGATTTGTTGCCAAAGAAAACTGGGCTGGTTTTATAGTGTATTTGCCAGGACTTAATTTCTGTCAGGCAGGAATTGTATGCTGAGGTGGAATACTTTAACCACTGATCTCCTGGCATTAGTTGCCTGAATTAAATCAGACCTTTATGAAAGTAGGAAGACAGGAACTCTAAAGTCAGTGCAGTATCAGGAGTTTATGAAATAAAATTCATGTCCAAGCAGAGACATAGAAAAATCAGCTTCCCAAACCCAAAGCCTCAGCCTTCAACCCTCATACTTCCAACATGACACATACCCAGAAAATCTCCAAAATCTTATTTTAACTGCTTTGGTTAGATGTTTATCAGCTGGGGCCTCAAGGCCCCTATTACACAAAGCCCAACAGGTGGAATGAGATCAAATGGTCTGGTCTGAGAAATTGATGAGATTTAAGGTCAAGATTCATGTAGTTTTTTGACAATGACAAGGATAGGAAGGCACTGTAAATGGGTTCTAAAGAATTACCATATGGTTTAAATGTTCTGCACAGGTGTTTAAAATAGCAGTTTGGGCTGGATAAATAAAGGAAATTTTGTTCCTTTGGGTCCTAATTCCTTATTTACAAGAAAGACTCCAAAAGCTGCAGATATTAAATTTCAAAGACTGTAGGTTTCCTATTTCCCTTTGAAAAAGGTTGTTAATTCAGCTCTACATGCTCATATAATTTAGCCAGGCAGAATCAATGCAGATTGGGAATAAATAATGTATTACAGTTATCTGTCAATTAATGATTAAGTTCCACTCAAGATAAAGAAATAAGCTGTGTTTCATCAGTCTCAAAATGATGTTTCCATTTAATTATAAATAATTCATTGCTTATGTAATTCACAAACTTTTTTTGAAAAGCTTCCTGCAAGAAATAGTCAGAAGGCAAATCAACAGTGTTTTCTAATTGCAAAAAAGCCAAATAAAATAAATGTGCTTCCAGTGGACACACCTGTAAACTTTACCTATTCTGCTCCCTTGCTTCTCAGTTCAGTGACTGGACAGAGATTTGCCAGGTTCAAGCAAAGGCATAACCAATAGTGATATGTACTTCATGCAGTCATCAACTGATTATTCCACCCTAAGAGCCAAGAAAATGAACAAGCTAGACAACCAAAGGAGACAATGTGATCTTCCCCTTACAGCTGGAAAATTGAGTCAGGGAGCAAAATTAAAAGCTTATGCAGAGACCTGAAGTCAGAGTTAGGAACTGAATCAATTTTTCTTGAATCCACCACTACTATATACAGCCCCCTAAAAAGTGACAAATTTATCTGCAACTGGGGGCAAATATACACAGTTTACTTTGTTAAAAAATAAAATTTGTAATTAATTATGTACATACATAAATATATATATAAATAGTAGTTTATTTATGCACAATAGCAACCTTTTATGTTATTTACATAAAGACTAGAATCACAGGAAAAGGTAAATTGTAGAAACAGAAAATGGAGCTGTGCCAAGCCTGCATAATTATGATGCCCTACTTTGGGTCACGAAAGAGCTTTGGTAAGTGTGAGTAAATGGTTCTAAAGGTTGTGCCTATAACGTTCAAATTAATTTTCAATAATAAAATGAAGTCAATTAAAAAGGCATTTGGGAGGCAGAGTAGGGTAGCCAAAACCACAGAAGAGCACAACTCTAGCAACAGCTGAGTGGCTGCCAAGCCGTATGCCAGTGTGAAGTAAAACAGAAATGTGTGAACAACAGCTTTGGAAAGAAAGGTAGGAAAAAAGACACCTGTGATTACCATTCTATCAAGAAGATAACAGCATAAGATCTATGAAAAGACTTTGGTTGGCCTATTTCACTACGTATGGAACACAGCTTTAATGATGCCCCCGTGCAATATAAAACCATGAAAGATTTCTTCTTATTTCAGAAAGCATCCTTTTACTGTCTTCTTTTGGAAGCCAATCCTCTCCCTTTCACAGTGAGCCAGTACAGATCTCCTTATCTCCCCACTGCAAATGGGACACCAGAGAAAGCACAAGAGAAATAAACTTTATTTAGAAATCAAGGTGAAACTACCATAGAATTTTTGCTATTCCAGTGTTCTGATCTCCTTCTCCTGTGCTCCACTGTGCACAAATCCTGTGGGTTCAGCAGAGTCCTAACACATAACCCAACATTTTGGAAGCTTTTGACTAGGAGAGCTTTGTATGCCTCCAAAATCAACTTGACCGGCAGATCTTCCTCTTTTTCCTACTCTTTATCTAGGAAGGTCATCTACTTTGAATGATTAACAAATAACATGATTTCTCCCACTGAACTGTTACTGGCTAGCACCAAGTGGGTAATACATTTGAATTGCACAAGTGAACAGTCTTGCTGTGGGTGGCACTAAGCCACTGTCCTCGGGAGAGCATCAGGTGAAGATAAAATCAATACTGGTATGTTTTAAGACAGTCCTACTTGTGAATTCCAGTGCTGTCTGCCATGGCAAGGGAACAAAACAACAAGCACATTTGCTTCTGGAACATGCAAAACATGTTCCCAGTGCTGAAGATGGCTCAGGTACTGGCAGTAGTGTTGCTCAATCCTTACCTGCCTGCCAGAAAGCCTCCTGGATGGTATCTGAGTGAGCGAGCTTAAAGCTTGGTCTAGCATAATTTATGCATTAACAATAGATACAGGCAACTGGACTGGAACCATCTGCAATATGCATTGGTTTACAGCTCAGAGACAACCTAAAACCTCACTCATGTGACAGAAAATCCCCCAGATCAAGCCCTGGCTCTGTCACTGTCCTGTTGCTCAATTTTCCAGGCTATGAGAAGAAAACAGACAAAATTATTACCATCCCATGCAGAGTAATTTGAGACTTGAAGACGAAAAATATTGTGTTAGAAATAGATATGGTGTTTATTAATATTTATTATTAGTTAACAACTTAAGTTTAAAATTTGAATCTTTCTATCCTCAACAAATATCTGCTTTGAAAGTGAGTTAGTAAATTGCTCTAAGCGACATTTGTTGTTAAGTGGTAACTACCACCCCACAAGCATTTGTCCAGCTGAGTCTCAGATGGTTATTAGTTTACACCACTTTTGGGTAACAAGTAGAAGTGATTTCGTTATGACCATGAAACAGCTGGCATTCTTTCCTATTGCTTTGGTTGTACTGGCACTGGGAAACATCACATAACCTGCAACATGTGCAAAAATGTCAAATGTGTATTGATGGCTCTTTAACTGTTGAAAGACGTTAAAAACCATACCTATGAACTGAAAAGGGGAAAGGCACAAATACAATACAGTTCAATTCTTCTGAAAAATTGCATAATTGTATAGAAGGTTGAGTATAATTAAACAGTTAGATGTTTGTTTTTTCATAATTTTGCAATTTTCTCCCGGCCTAAACATTCGAGGTACCTAAGATACCAAAAGACAATGTGAAATGAAAGCAGGGAAGAAACCGAAACAGTTGTTGGGCTGCGTAGGGCTAAATGACATCTGTGGAAAACGTTCTTGCCGTATAAATTCTACACATTTTTCTCTACTTACAGTCGTCCATCCGAAGCTCTGCAAAAGTTATATAATTTTTCTGCAAGCTTCACACATTGCATTTGTAGTGAAGATGTCAGTCTTCAAGCAGATCTATTTGAAAGACAAATTTTGCCACTCTACTAAAAATTTTGCCCTTATTAAATGAGTATACTTTTATACTCAGGAAATTGTTTTCTAGTATTTTGGTACTTTTGATTTTGTTCCTGAATTAGTTGTTTAAAATATCCTTATTTTCTACTGAGTTTTGAGTATACACAGCCTTAGTGCTCTTTGATCATTTGTTCCCAAGCACTGCAACTTCCATCTAGATTACATTAGCAAATCCCATTATGCTTCCACAGCTAAAACTCTTGCTCTTCCTTCCAACTGGCTGTGAAGTCAGATAACTTTCCACTTTGCCCTCTGCAGATCCTCCCTGCCCTTCAGAGGGAAGGTCCAGATTTGAAGGACAGATGGTGAACATTCATATTTCAGCTTAGTTTAGAGCCCTATATCTTTGCTTATGGCCCTACTTTGGGCCATTTATGGCACTGGTTTTGGTTTTCTAAATGAAAATATGTAAGTCTGAGTCTTTTTAAGCTAAGAGCTAAAACTCAGTTTCTGTGTTTCTTGGGTTAGTGCTTTAGCCTCTGTGAAGTGCAGGAGAGAAAAGAGCTTTCAGAAACACTTTTCCCTTTTTCATATACTGTGTGCAGGCTTAAATATCCTCCTGCTCTACAGTTCCGTATCCTTACCCAGAGAACCCAGGCAAATCTAGTTTCTATACATGGATTTTAGGCATTTAACAAGAATATTTGAATTCCAGGTGCAGGGAACTGTCCAGTAACTCTTTATATTGTCACACTAAATCCTACATTCACAAAAGGTTCCTTAAAACTAACTTGTTATCCACATGGGATCTCTTCAGTAGAGCAGAAGAATCAGCCCAATGCAGAAGCTTAACCACAGCTACTCCTCATTTTCACCTTTTTTCTCTATAGACATGTTTGAATTTGAGTGTGATGGGCCATAATCCCTGTCCCCAGCTCTCATTGATATTGGTTAAGAAAATAATGAAGTAAGAAAAATTGTCATAAATCTTTTGGTCTGACATGACAGGTTGAATAAGTAAAGAACAATCATTTCTCTTTCCATTTTAAACAGCAAATAATAGCACAAAGACAATTCCATTTAATAATATCAGATTGATATATCATCATGAATGGTAATATGCAACTTCTTAAGTCTGTTTAGCTTTGCCACAGCACTGCAAATGCATTTTATGCTCATATAATCATGGAATGGGTAAGGTAAAAGGGACCACAGTGAGCGGCCCAACCTCCATGCTCATGCAGAGTGATCCTAGAGCCCATTGCCCAGAACTGTGTCCAGATGGTTCTTGAATATCTCCAGGGAGAGAGACTCACCACCCCTCTGGACAATCTGTTCTGGTCACCACACAGTAAAGAAGCTCTTCCTCATATTCTAGTGGAACTTCCTGTGCACAGTTTCTGCCCATTGCCACTTGTCCTACTGCTGGGCACCAGCAAAAAGAGCCTGGAACCATCCTCTGACACCCTCCCTTCACATACTTATAGGCATTGATGAGGTTCCCTCTCAGATATCTCTTCTCAAGACTTAAAAAGCCCAGCCCCCTCAGCTTTTCCTCAAAAGAGGAAAAAGAGATGCTCTAGTCCCTTAATCACTTTCATAGCTCTCCACTGGCCCTACTCCAGGAGCTCCACGTCTCTTTTGTCCCAAGGAGCCCAGTACTGGACATAGCACCTCACATGCAGCCTCAGCAGTGCATAAATACTTATGATTCTAGTTAATCTTTCTGTAGCACATGTTTAATCATGGAGTTCCACTTTTTCCATAGCTGCTTCTGTGACTATGTTTTGTACTATATAATGTTGATGATATATGATAAACATAATTTTCTCATGAAATTTCACAAGAATGATAATTGATTTTCTCTTTGTTTTTCAGTACAGCAGATCAAGAGCTGTTATGAGAAACAAACATCACAGTAATTATATTGGTGGATATTAGTCATGAATGTAAAATTCAGTTTTAGAGAATATTGATCATAGAGGGATTTTAATTATTTCCAAATTCCCCATAAAAACTATCTTCAGGGGGTATTTCATATTCTTTTTATCTTGTCTTGAATGTTCTGGTTCAGATCACAGCTCCCAGTATTGGCAAATTAGCCATTCGTACAAATACTCATCTTTACTTCAAAGACAAAAGATTGATATCTAATGGGAAAAAATAAGGGTAATTAATAGCATCATGAGTGTGACTAACATACAGCAGGCGGAGGAAATATAATCAGAAGCAGGTAAAAAACACCTGCTTAAATCTGCACATTTCTCGGTAAAACTTCCTGCCAATACAGTGTCAGAAGTATCTATTTAGCATTACCTGAGGATATGCAGGAACCTCTGCTCCTGTAAGGACACCTCAGGGAGATGCAGATGCAGGTGATGCCAGTGCTCTTTCACACCCCCCAAAGCTGCACTGTGGCTGCTGCTGCAGCAGTGCAGGAGTGCTGCGTGTGCTGGGTGTGTGGTGTGGCTGCAGCTGCTGCTGAAATCCTCAAGAACCTGAAGAAAATCAGGCATCCAGAAAAATCTGCCAGTGGCTCAGAACCATTGGCATGTGACTGAGAAAGGGGGCTGTTGTATAGCATTGAACCATCACATTTTGTATCAATGGATCTCTCTTTTTCCATATTAGGATGCAGGATTCCTGCCTGGAATCATCCACTGCTGCTAATTGCATCAATTTTATGGAAAACAGAAAAGAATGCAGCAGTAATACTATGTTCAAAGCTACACATAATTAAATATATTTAAATTTCCGTTCAGAGTGAATGGGAATCCTTTTTTTTTTTAGCATATGGAAGACTCTCTGTTTGGTTTATTAAACACCCTTTATCCAGGTATGTTCATATTGCACAGCTCTGCTAGTGTTCACTGACCTGTAAATTTAAGCAAACTGTCTGCTGTCAGGCCTTCTCTTTTTCTCTTTCCTCCAGCACCTCCATTTCCCTGCCTTGCTGCCCACTACAGCTCACAAGCTGCAGGCTACCAGAGCCCCCTTATTTTCACTGCACATGTGGTTCTTAGCACAGTTTCTCCCAATAGTTTACACTTATACCATGTATAAAACCTCAAATTTGTCATGTTTGACATCTCAAATCTTTGCTTTCACCAGCTGCCATTTGCTGTGGCTCCCTGGAGGAGAATGTAAGAAAGAATATCAGGTGTCAGTCAAGTCCTTTAAAGCAGTACTGGGAAGTGCTTAGATGTTATAGGACTGAAGGACAGTATAAGAACTCATTCAGATGGAGCAAAGCATGGGCACATTTTCACCAACAGCATATTATGAATTCCATCCTCTATGTGCAAGGCTAAAGAATTTGGTTTACTCTGCACCATCCATACAGTGCTGATTGCTAGTGGTGTTGGGGTGACACACAAGAGTTTCTCAGAGAAGATTTGTGTGGTACTTTAATGACCTTAAATCTTTTGAAGCTGGTTAAATCTTTAGGGTAAACAGTGCACATCAAAAAACACTAATTGCATAATATAATTTTAAATACATTGTAATTTAAAAATAGCCTAGTATTAGCATATCTAAATCATGCACTTTTATGAACTCTAAGTAGATAATATGAATTTTAATTAAGAATTTTTTTTCTGTAATGAAAGAGAAAAGAATTTAAACAGGATGTAACTTTTCACTAATTTGTTTCCTTTGTTCTGATTTCTCTGCTAAATAATGAACTATATTAGAAAAAAATGCTTTATTACATATTTGCCCAAGAGACTTCAATGACTCGATAGGAACTGCTTGTTCTTTCAAAGAATAGCCAAGTCAAGTTAATTAAATTCCAGGCTAAACTAGCTCATTCAGGTCAACTCCAGCTGAATATCTTCTCAGAAGTTCATTAACTCTACTGATTCATCAATGATTTCCCATAAATATGATTATTTAACACAACGACATTAGGCTGTTCATTAAAATGCTATGAAGAATATGAGTGCAGGTCCATCTAAGAGGTTCCACTGCTTGATCTAGTTCAACCCTACTCCATTGTGATGATGAAAAAATGCCTACATGGTATCTCATCAGTTGCCTCCACAATGGAAGTAGGCAGAACAGAGAAAAGCTTTTGAAAATCTGAAAGGAAATAAACAGTGACTCAAGGTCTAATCCCATGTTAGGTGACAGCAACACCATTTAGCACAGATGCTCTTCCACTCCCTTTGATTCCCTCCTCGGAAATAATAATTATTTTAATTCCTGACTGCCCTGTTCCCAAATAAGAATCTTTCAGAATTAATTTAAAAACACAGCATAGAATAGTTTAAAGAATTGTGTGCCAGGATGCAAAAAGCTCTAAAATGGCTATGCTTAGACTCTGAAATATTTCCATTCATATCTGTGCTGGGTAAGTCCTGACTACCAACTCCTGACACATCCTTTTCTTTCTCCTTCTCACACCCCAGGAAGAGCACTCACTGTGTTAGCCAGAGGAAGTTCATGCAGGAAGGATCCAGCTGGCTGAGATGTTCAGGACTCCCAGCAATTCCATAACACAACCTCACAGCACAGTCTAGCCAATGTGATTAAGCCAATATTTAAAGCTGTTCCAAACAAGCCTTCTTAAATTTGTTGAGAAGTATCGCTACAGGGCAAAATCATTCTCTGCCTTCAAACTAACTCACTAAAAGGCAAATTCACAGAAACACAATTGGGCTGAGGTAATGAAGCATCTATTCCCGCAAACTCTCACTTCATACAGCATAAAGTGAGCTCTCATTCTCAGAATGGGGATGAACAACTTTAAAAAAATAAAAATAGTAAACTTAATGATCCCAGAGGCATTGGAAGTCTTGAGGAATGAGTATTATGAAAGGAACTTCAAGAGCTCTGCCTCTTGCTTTATCACTTCTGATTTCCGAGCAATATATTTGCATACCTGTGCACCATTACTGTGATATTTAATCTCTTCAGCTGACCTGTGAGATTATCTGCTGTAAGGATATATGTCATTTAATACAGCAGATAAAAGTCTGAATCTTTTGACACGACTTAAGCAAAAACAAAACGAAACAAAATGACACTTTGGATTTTGCCTTTACTATTTAAATTCAGGACCTGGCACAATATTCTGCATCAATAACAAAGCCCTATTATCTTCCATCATGAAGCATCAAAGTGCTAAACTGGAGAAATTGTTTTAAGAATAGGGTAGAAGAATCCGAGTGTATTAAGGTATGAGCTATAGCAGTCAAGACATCTAAGTCTGATGCTGCAGAGTTTTTATTGCTGTTTATCTTTTCAAAGTGTAAAATTCATAATACCCAAGTTAAGCAATTTTTGATTAGAGAATTAACTCCACAGAGTAACAATTGTCCTCTGAAAAGTCTTTCAGGAGAGAAGTACAGGTCTCTGAGCAGGACAGCAGCAAAGAACTGTTTATGAAGACCAGCCTTTTTCAGACTGTATCATTGTGTCATCTGTCTAATCTGACACTGTTACATGGAGTAGCACAAAGTCTCCCTGAGTTAGTTTTTATAGATTTCATGCTTTATATTATTACTGTGTCCTGTTGGTTCAATTCCTTTTTGTTTGCTCAACGCGGAAAGAAAACTGAACAGTTCTTGCAGGCTGAAAAATGTTGCTGCGTAGGTCATAATCACATGTCATTAGGGGAACAGTGTTGATCATGATTACACTGCCTAGTCTGAGCATCTAAACATTTATAGAGAAAATCTTTAGCTATTCTGATAATGCTTAAAATAAACTCAATGAAACTTTTTTTTTTGTAATTAAAGGGGGATAAGAATTAATCCTTGATTAATATACAGGTAGAAGGGGGAAATTAAACTGGATGAAGTTGTAGATCAACATAAAATATTAGTTTTAAACTATTTACCTTTCTAAAAATCATTTTGTCCTCAAACATCTGCTAAGGCATACTGTTCTCAGAGTAAACACATATTGAGATATGTGATCAGTTCACTCTGGCTGGACACCAGGTGCCCACCAAAACAGCTTTATCACTTCCCTCCTCAGCTGGGCAGCAGAGAGAAAATGTAACAAAAGGCTTATGGGTCAAGATAAGGGCAGGGAAAGATTAGTCACCAGTGACTGTCACAGGCAAACTGGACTCAACTTCAGAAAATTAGTTTAATTTATTACCAATCACATCAGAACAGGGTAAGGAGAAATAAAAACAAACCTTAAAGCACCTTCCCCCCACCCATCCCTCTTTCCCAGGTTCAACTTCACTCCCCATTTTCTCTCCCTCCTCTCCTCAGCAACACAGGGGGATGGAGCAATGGGAACTGTGGTCAGTTTGTCACACATTGTCTCAGCAGCTCCTTTATCCCCAGCGTAGGACTCCTCACGTTCTTCCCCTGCCCCAGCACAAATCCCTTCCACAGGATGTAGTCTTTCAGGAGCAGTTTGCTCCAGTGTGGGTCCCCCACAGTGTCGCAAGTCCTGCCAGCGAACCTGCTCCAGTGTGAGCTCCTCTCCCAATGGGGCTGCAGGTCCTGCCAAGAGCCTGTTCCAATGTGGGCTTCCCACAGAGTCATAGCCTCATTTGGGAATCCACCTGCTCTGGTGTGGGATCCTCCCTGGGCTGCAGCTGCGTCTTTGCATCCCTATTGACCTCCATGGCTGCAGGGCCACAGCTGCCTCACCGTGGTCTGCACCACGGGCTGCAGGGGAACCTCAGCTCCCTCTCTCTCTTCCTGCACTGACCTTGGGGTCTGCAGAGTCTCTGCTTTTGCAGTTGTACAGGGCTTTTTTCCCCCCTTCTTAATCCTGCTGTTCCAGAGGTGCTACCACAGTTGCTGACGGGCTCAGCCTTGGCCAGCTGTGGGTCCACCTTAGAGCTGGCTGGAACTGGCTCTATAGGACATGGGGAAGCTTCTGACAGATTCTCAAAGTCACCCCTGTAGACCCCCAGTTACCAAACCCTTGCCATGCACACCCAGTGCAACATACAACAGAAGTAATTTGACAGAACAGTCTGCAGAAGGTGCATGGCCAGTCAGAACAATCCTTTTCCCTCTTAGCCGTGCAGTCAAATCTCCATCGTAAACTGCACGAAAACTTAAATTTAATACATTACCAGATACATTCTTAGCAAAATTTCCCACTGATCTTCTGATTCACTTGTGTTGGTAAGTATTCACTTCATATATCCTCCTCCTGAGCACTGTTTTATTGTTGGCTTGTTCTAAGGACCCGTGGATTTCTGGCTGAGGTTCTCAAATCAGAATTTAGCAACAGAGTTTGCAGAGCCAGGAAATCAGAATCCAGCCACAGAAAGAATAAGAGGGAAATTAACAGAACTATGGATAAAAGCAACTTCTTAGAAATTAAAATACTAGAGCTATGGTTTCAGTGTGTAATGTCTCTACAGAGAGTTTTAAGAAATTCTTTCTGTAACTTAATAACGTAATGTGTTATGCCATAGCATGTGTGTCCACCATGTTCCTTGAAGGTACTTTTTTTAGAAACTGATGGCACATGTTGTACAAGGACCACCCTGAGCAGCAAGCAGTATCTGGCAGCAGGTGAGACTCGTGCTTAGAAAAGCCATCTGTTCCTGTGCCCTGCATCAGCACTCACCAAGCAGCATCCTTCTGAATCTGCATGCAAAGGCATGTGAGATCCAATCCTTCACCAGCACATTTCCCCATGGAGAAGCTGTGAATGCTCTGCCACTCATTCGCTTAATGATATCAGATTGCTTTTCAAAACTCACCAATGTTTCACTGTTCATTTAGTTCTCTGAATGATGAAAATAGACTTAAGTTGCTTTAGTTCAGGAAGGGAGAAGCCATTGGTAAAAAAAAAACCTGGTGCAACTTCACGGAAATAAATTAATATACTGATAATGATACGAATTCTTGACTGAAGAAGCAACATGCCTTGAGGATTAATTTCAAAAAAAAAAGCCACAGAATACAAATGAGGTAGTAAAAGAGGATAATGAGCACTTGCACCATCTCTGATATCAGAATGATGTAAGAGATCATGCTTACATTCAGGTCACACCTTGGAAAATATGAGTTGCTGACTTGGTTTCATCTGTTATTCACCAGTAACAACAATTGTATATGACAGTCACAAATATCTTAATTGAAACTAATTACTGAAACTCAGGAATGTTTGAAGAATCCGTGTTAGTCAATTATCTAGATCATTCAAGATAAAAGGAGCCCTGTACATGATTAATCCTTTTAATAAAGTATTTTAAACTAAATTTGATTTAAAGGACTAATTAGCAAACACACAATCTCTAAAATTCTATTGTGTTCAAAGAATAAGAGTAGGAATTTGGAGGATGTTATTGTGCTCTGTATGGGTAGCAAAGACACTGAATGTTGTTCTTGATTAAAAAAAGCAAAGCAACCCTGCACACAGAGAAGCAAAGTCATTATAGCAGTAAACACAGCAGAGAGGTTGCATAACACATGATCAGATAAATAGGTGTGTGCTACAGTCTGACAGCATTACAATTGCTGGAACACAGCAAACTTGTCACTTCATATTGCTTGGTCATTTTGAAGCCCTGGAGCTGATGTTGTCTTTATCCAATCTTTTTCCTTACTTTTTTCCTCTGAGAAAGACACACAAAATCACTATAGTTGCATCATATTCTTGTTTCTATGCTGTATTACAAATGTCCAGCAGGAAATCTGAAGTTTATTAAGGACACTAGTCCAAACCAAGATGTAAAAATTGGATTGTTATACAGGCATGAAACACAGAAAACCCTGTCATGTAGCTTTAGGAAGCATAACATTCAGAGCTTGGGAAGAGAGATCTTAGAGTCATCAGTGTCAGGTCTCAGAAATCCTTGAATCTGCTTGCAGTAACAGTTGAAGTGAGACAACAGAACAGTGACCAGTGTAAGAAAGACTACTGAGATGAAAACAGATGTTGTGTAAAATTTTGGGGTGCCTGTATCTTGGTTATGGTATGTTCGTTTGTTTGTTGGGTTTCCTCAAGAAAGACAGAATAGGTACAGAAACTACAGAGAAGGACATAAAAAATGATTAAGCAGCTGCCTTATGAGGAGAGACAAGAAAAGCTGCAACTTCAGCTCTGGAGAGTGATACAGTCAGGATTTACAAAAATCATGAATAGTACAATAACTTAAGAGGGAGGTAACCATACAAAAGACCTCAGGAGGCCATCTTCTGACCTCAGGAAGCCATCTAGCCCTACCTTCTACTCAAAGCATGGCAACTCCAATTTGGAAGCTTGTAGGGTAGGTAAGAATGGAGCTGGCATTCACCAAGCCCAGTAATATTAAAAATAACGAGCACTGAAACTGGTTGTCAGATAAAAGGAAGTCCTTTTTTACATAGAGAATAATGAGAATTTCTTTTAACATGGATTATGGAGGCTGATAATTTAGTGTGTGCTGAAGGCTATTAGACAAATTCATGGACTATAGATGCATAGCCAGATTGCAAAGCTGAATGCAGGGATGGACCCTAGTTTTGAGAAACTGCAAGGGCAGTGGCCTGTAGAGAGTGGAGTTGCTCATGCTCTCTTTCCAAAGAGCTTCTGCAATAGTCATTCTTAGGAACAAAATAGATGGAACATTGGAGTCACATTGTAGGTAATTCCTTCTGTTCCTATGCTTTCTTGAACAGCTGAACATCACTGTTGAAAAGCTTATGTGCAAAACAGAGTCAGAAACTGTTTTGTTTGGGTTTGTTGGGGCTTTTTTGCCTGCCATGCCCTAAGTATGTCTGAATCACTATTTATCCTAAAGCTTTAGAAACAAAACAAGCTTGCATGGGACTGTATCATCACAGGTCCATGTCTTGTCCCTGCATTATCCAGGGCACCAAAAGCCATGAGGCTGGGATGATGTAATATTGTGTTCTCAGTTGCAGGATGTGCAATGTCTCCCTGTCTTATGTAAGTTATGAAAGGACAGTGGATTCATCCCAGCTTTCTATTTATGTAACACACTCAAGTACCTGGCAGATTCTAATCCTAGATGAAAAGCGAATGGCTCTCCTGCAAAGATTGCCATTTCCTGTTATTTCCAAAATAATATCTTGAAAATTACTTTCCCAGAGGATTTAGCGAATATTTCTTAATAGTATGAGATTTGGTCATTCCAATTTACATACATAAAACAGATCTGCTCCTTTTGGATACAGCTTAATCTAGACTAGAACTGTCTTTTGGATATCCATTGACTTGCATCTTGATTGATAAGATTAAAGAGCCTGTTTCTTGCCTTCTTGCAGAAAAATATTTAAAAAGCTGTGATAAATGTTCTGTGTCTCAGACTAAAAATGATATCTCTCCTACATGCAGATAAACAATTTCCTAGGCAACTCACAAAAAACATTATATACACAGATATTTCTGAAGACTTTCAATTTCTTTAGGACATTAATCTTTTAAGTAGTAAAAACTTTTCATTTTTGCATATGAGGCAATGAACCAGTTAAAGGATAAATCTTTCAGAAATTCTTAGTAGTGCTATGCAATTTTTAATGTATTTTTTTTCCCAAATTGTGTTAGATGCGTTAAAGTCCAGAGTACTTTGTGGGTATCAAAGAGCACCACTTAGTATCATATGAATAGAATTGCTAAAATAGATATATAATTGCTAATGATTATTTTTATTATGAGAAGCTAAGTTGAACTAGTGGCTAACGAAACAACAGTTCTGTGCTGACTAGGGGGATTTACAATGACTGCTTAGAGATTTCTTGATGCATATCTTCAAAGCACACTTAAATTCTTCAGAATACAGAATATATGGGCATTCCCTGAACATTGGGATCTTTTCTTTCCCTTTTTTCTCCTCCCCTTTTTCTGCCAATCTTGCTGAAGGAGAGGAGCCCGTTGCTCATATTAGCATTTGGGTTCCCAGTGACCTACTTTAAACAGATGGAAAGAGAACAGCCCATTCTTATCCTAGTGGTTAGTGAGCTCCTTTCTGAAATAAGCACTTTTGAATTTAAATCCTGCAACTTCTCTATCTCAGACAGACCTCAAAAGAGGTCTCACAGTCCAGTAAGTGCTTTCAATAGCAGGCTGCTCAACCCCCACGTGGCTGTCACTGCCTTACAGGTATCTATGGAAGTTCAAGCTGTGAATCCCACTTTCTGGCAAGCCCCTGCTGCCAGGCTGTTGGTCAGTGTCCAAGCCTGGCAGACAGCTGGGTGTCTGGCCACAGTCCTCAGCCCTGTAATGCTTGTCAGCTGTTTTAGCTTCACTACATAGCTTAGCAGTATGATTCTGCTCCCAGAGCTCCCCAGCTGTCAAGTCTGCAAACTTTGCTGCAATAATGTCTACATCTCTGTTTGAATATAGCCCATGGGCTTTGTTTGCTTAAGTTCTACTCTAAAAACATCAGAACAACCTCAGTTTCCTATCACTTAGGTTGACTACAGTAAAGCTAGTGAGAAATTCAGCAATTCTAGTCCATTCCTGTGTGGTGACATACATCCTCAAGACAGCAAGGCTACTGGTCCATTCTTTCCTTGTACAAAGGAGCTAGCCTACCAAAAAATGCCCTGTGTCCAACTGAGCAGTGAGGCATAATCAGCCACCTCTGTGAAAGAGGTGCCTATTTTCTGCAGAAAACTTGTCACAGACCGAGTGAGATGATATGCTTTCCTCAGTGCTAAACCAGCCAGCTCCAGCAGGATTTTAGCAAGCCCTGTGCTGCTGACAGTGCCCTCTGGAATTCTGTCATGGTTTAAATTGTATTTCCCATGTTGCTCAGTGCTTATCCTTTCAGATCAGTGTAATGTTGTGGGGTTGGGGTTCACCCCCCACCCTGTCATGATATCTGTGTTTTGAGTCCTCCTTTTATTCTTTTTGGATCAGCCTCACAAAGTCATAGCATGCACTTCTACAGCTATGCAGATGTTACATGATCCAATCTCCTCTTCAGCCTCCTACGCTGCTGTTTCTGGTTTGACCAACTGTTCTTATTCAGTAATGTGTATCCTACAGCTCTATGAAGCACAGGCTGAACAAAATCAGAGCAGTAACTGCTATGGTGTAGCTTTTCAGTGAGTGATGCAGCTATGGTGGTGGTCTTCTGACCTCTTTACCACCTATCTTGGACTTGGAGAAGAATGATGAAGCTTCTCATAACTTGATAAAATGGTTATCTGGGAACTGGTTGATACTTATTTGTGTTTTTAATGCTCCAGTGGGAAAAAGAAACATATTCCAGCTCCAGCTGTGATCCCCTTTGATTTTTGTTCTCTTTGATATCTGTTCCAACACAAAAGGTCACTCATTAAACATCAGAACAAGTGAAGCTTTTCTTTCTCTTGAGATAAGCAGAAATATATGCATTTGAGGAGCCTGTGGTTTTTACCATATCACAGATGGCTTTTCATCTAGAAGCTCTGTTTGGACTCCTGGTATGTCTAGTCAGTAACTACTTATTCTGAAAAAAATTGTGTGGATTACAGTGGAAACAATTCTGTAGTTTGATACCCTCTAATGTAAGGATAGAGAGCATTGATCTCTGTTTTCAAGAAGAGCTCTTAGGGAAAGTCTTGAGAGGGCTTACTGAACTGCCTGAAAAGAGACAAGAAAGCTGTGCAGCAGGACTATTGCCTTCCTTAGGTTTTATTCAGTTCATGTAACCAAAAAAAAACAAAATAAAAGCAGCCTTTTCTCTTCCCTCCCTCATGCCACATTTTTATGTCTCTGCAAGCACAGTCAGCAGAGGTGCCAGAGCGCAGCCGAGCTCCGGGAGCACCAACAGCCTCCCATACTCAGCCAAGACTCTGCCTCGAGAGGCCAATCCAGCCTGCATAAACCCTCCTGTGCATCCCGCGGTACCTGCTCCTCCCACTGACGGACATTTACTTGGCAATAACTCTACTTGAATGATCAACGTTTCATAGCTGACCCAAGGAAAGAAAAATATATCTTCTCTGTCTCTAGAAAAAGAATAAATTAACCTCTTTTCAAAAGAGGTTTATAAAAACATAAAATGTTTATTAATATGTCGCAAAATGAACAGCATGTTTGTTGCATTAGCCACAGAAATGGTGTTAGAAATTGCACTCAAAACTTAGCCACCAAACAGACAATAAAAGGAAACAGGAAAAAAGAGTTAAGTGAGCCCAATTTCTACTTGTATATTGCTCCCTTAAGGCCCAGACATTAATTTATGCTAGATACGAAAGAGCTCTGCAAATATATTCCTGAAGAATTTTAAAATGAATAATGGCTTCTGCATTGGGGCAGACTACAAATTCTGCTTATGGAAACTTCAGCTGACTTTAAAGTATTTCTGATTATCTGAGAGTCTTCTCACGAGCAGGGCCATATGTTAAAGAGGTTAAAAACTAGCTATTCCTGGTCTCTGCCACACTGAGCTCCTGCCAGTCTGAGCAGGTGGATTGTCCCCAAGGATGTCAGTGCCCTCTGGTATCACTTATAACACAAAAGCAGACAAATGGCTGCAGTGAATTGCTGCAGGACTCAAAGGAACTGTATAACCACTTCCATTCAGAAAGATGCATTTCTCTGTAGCAGAGATATAGTGTATCTGAGAGACCCTGTGCCTCTGCCTCCTAAAAACTGAGTCAGAGGATGAGCAGGGAGAGGAAAGGAGAGGAAGGTGTTTCCTCAAACTGTCTCTTAGCTTTGCTGCAAAAGATTGCAAAAATATAGTGCTATAAAGCAACTGGATAACGAGAATCTTATTCCTTGTCCAGTGGAGTGAAATTCAGAAGCCCAGAGGCAAATGAGAAAGATAACATCTGTCTTCTTCAGAAGCTTCAGTTTCTGTAACCAGGAAAAAATATTCCATAACTTTTTAGCATGGGGAGCCAGGACATTCAAACCAGCCAGAGCTTTGAAGGGTTTGTTATTCTCTTTAAGTGAACACCAGAAAAAAGAGAGCTATGAATTTCTAACTCATGATTTGTGACTTTTCAAAGTGAAAAAAACTAAAGTGGGATGGACTAAAAGAAAAAAAAAATTTAAAATAAATCTCCTTCTCTCTACGTCCTTGGAAGTTGTGTCTGTTTCTTCAGTATTATTTTGAGTACAGCAATTTTTGGAGGCTTTTTGACCTGCAATGAATTTGACACAGTCCATTCTCCAGACTTGGGAAAATCCCTGTTGTCTATTTATAGTCACTCCCAGATCTTCTCAGAAGTTCCCTGGTCTCTGTGCTTCGATTTGTTTACTCCTGTGGTCCATCACATTCTCTCACTCCATGCTAAAGATCAAAAGTTATTTGTTCCCTTTTCAGAGCAGAGATCCAAACCCTTGTTCAGCAAGGACAATTCTGACACTGTAAAAGCTGGTAATCTGCTCCCAGTTTTCTTAGCATCTCTGTCTCCTCACCTCATGCCCCACAAGCTTTTCCATGCAGGTGTCTGGGTGTGTTCCACCTAATCAAAATGCAGCAATGAGAGACTTGCAAAGCATCAGATTTTATGTGGTGTGAAATGCAATCTTGAAGTGATTTTTCCTTCCCACTGACTATAGAGGGAGACACAGATAAGCACACTTCCAGCCCAAGTAATGACTTGCTGTGCCTAGCATTAGATGAGATTAATTTGTGCCATATTACTTAAATACTTCATAAAGACATCTCAGTACATACGTTTGCTGCATTCTGTGCCACATTAGCTACCCATCCTTTAACCAGCCATTTTCAAAGTTGGAGAGACCCTTCCAGATACAGTTACTGTCTCAGAGGTTGAAGTACAGGCCTAGCATAACATATCTAGGCAGACTTTTTTCGCCGCATATGGCTTCAGTTTGCACATCTTGCACATATCTTTGAGCAATCCTGTCTAAGCTGCAACACTGAGCTGTGAGGAATGTGGCAATTCAAGGGTACATATACGAGAATAGCAAACTGTGGTGGCACCTGTCACTTCTCCTTTCGACCCATGCTACAAGAGTTGGTCCTCAGACCATGCAGAAATACTGTGGAATGAAGGTTCACTGCACAACTAATATTATGGCACCACCAGATGTACAGGTACTTACTTTGGTCTGATGGTTATTCCTAGGGATAGAAATTGCATCTAACTCCTCACCAAGTAAATTCGCTTTTCCTCAGGAATAAAGTGTCTTTTAAATTTGAGTCTGATATTGTCAGAGGACTCTCCACTAAGGCCAGCTTTTTTAAGTCAATAGAATACACCTGTAGAATAACCAGAATTAAGCTCAAAAGGTTAAGTTCAACCAGAGTTTTAGGCATAAATTTGATACTGAAAAAATGTACTTCAAAATTTTCACTCCAGTTTCACTTGCAACTTCCCCAAGTCCAGCTGGTACCTATGACTATGCTATAATCCTCATTCTGGATTCTCTGTGTTCTGTTCCCCTGAGAAGCAAGGTCAACTGGGTTTTAAAATACTCCTCAGAATTAGACTTTATGCAAAAGCTCATGATCATTGATCTTCCAGGACAAGAGTTGTATCCATTTTACCAAGTTTCTTGAGCACTTACCTGGCCAGTAGGCATTTATTCCTTTTCTCCCTGGTAGATTCAAAGCAGAAACTTGGCCATACATTCTGGAACAGGTTTCTAATTCACCAAAATCTTGATTTTCTCTGTAAATTACCCTGCATCTTTAATTTTTGCACTATTTCAATTAATTTCTTTAATTACTGATAGACCCAAAGAGAAAGGTTAACGTTTAATGCTCTTGATCTAGAAGTACTGTGAGAACAGAGAAAAAAATTCAGTTTTAAGTCTCTATTCCAGGGATTAATGAAATACCCAAAGCAGAGCAATTTCCATGGACTTAGTGAGTGCTGTGTATCTCCACAGATACTGCACTTTCTTACATATGGTCTTTTCAGCTCTCCAGAAAGTCTGGCCATAATGTGCAGAGATTTCTTCCCACCTACCTTGAACTCCCTCACCACTAACTGTGTACAGATTTTGCCCCAGGGAAGGTTTGGCTTTGTGTTTTCTGTTGTTGTTTTAGTTTTCCCTGCTTTGAACACTGAACTCCAGACGAATCTTAAACAGCAGCACAAAGCAATTCTGGCAAATTTTCGCTCATTTTGTTGCTTTTATTTTGCCTAGACTTTTCCCTGGAGGTATCAGAATTTGGATGCTATACATCAAGGTTTGCACATAGCAGAACACCCAAGAGCTACGTATTTCATCACTGGGCTCTGTAGTGCTGAAGTTTCTTTGCAGATTTATCTTCAGGTATGCTGTGAACTCGAGTCCCTTATAGCCTTTTAGAAAAGGCTATAAAGGAAATGCAGTCTGCAAGATTCTGATAAACAAGAAAAGCTGTATACTAAAACCTGAGCAATGAGGAAATATGACTGGAATGGGGATAATATTAAAAATAAATCTAAGACAAAACCCAAACAGTTTTATAATGCTAAGATAGACATTCTCTCAACACAAATAAAACTTCTTTGTCAGAACTCTGAATATGTTTTGGGGTTTTTTTAGTCATGATCTTTCATATGAAACACCTGAGAAAGAAATACCAGAAAAATGAGGTGGTTTTTGAAGAGCTAGAAATACAGACATATTGGTCCTGTGTTCTAGACAGTCATGTCTTTAAATACACCTCCTCATACAATTCTTTAGAGATAACAGTAAAAAAAGACTTTCCAGCCAGCACTGTGATCAGATGGAACAGATGGGGCTACACTGCAATTTTAGCTGATGCTACACAAAAGAACTGCTCTCTGATTCTCCTGAGCAAGGAGCCCATGCTGCCACACAGCTTTGCTGATTTGGCTTCCAGGTGGAAGCAAGGAAATGTTCTCTCCTCAGAAGAAACCCCAGCCGCTGTCATTTCAAAACAACAGGCTCATTAGTAAGCAGATACAGAAAACCTCTTTGCACTGAGTTTTGCTGACTTTCCAAAAGAAATACCCAAAGCTTTGAGCACTGCTTTGTTTGGCTGCTCCAAACAGAACAGCCATACACTTAACTGTCAGACAGCACTGGAAACACAAACAGTGCACAAGTCAAAGCCAAAATAATTTTTCAAAGCATTTGGCTTCTGCATTGCTACAGCTTGATGCAGAGGTCCCTCTGACCTCACTGAGTTTTATCAGCTCATGGGGAACACACTCCATTCAGATACAGACGAGAGGTAGAAAGAGGGGTCATGACCTGGAGGCTTCCCTCCACAGTGTCTGTGTGCTCATTCGTCCTTGTGAAGAACTCTGTTTTGCCCATATTTTTTTCTATAAAAGAGATGAATCAAACTAAAATCCTTCTAGCTTGCCTTCCTCTTTCCACTTTTTGTATCCTAGATTTTTACATTTTTAAAGTACACCAAGAACAATCTTTCATTCAAGCTATACTTTCCTTTCTAATGCATTAAAAGGTATACTTCATGACTTGAAAGAAAATATTTTGAATTAAAATGGAGAACTCAAAGTAAGTATTCCAGTGATTGCTTCTCCTCCCTTTTCCTTTGATGTGATCCAGGAATAACTCAAGGGGAATGGAGCTGCATTTTATCAAAGTTAGCATAAAAAAGGTCAGAGTCAGAAGGTCTAAAATGAATATATTGGTGCTTTACGTATCTGGGAGAAACTGTTCAGTGTATTCAGGTTATTACAGCAGAAAGGCCTGTGGTAACTGTAGATTGTTTGTAATAGAGACATTATCAGAATTCTGTGCCATATGCTTTTAAAGTGCCTGTCCCTTCTTTAGCCTCTACTTCTGTTCTAAGAGCCTCTCCAATCACACAAGTGTCCTTCTCATCACAACACACGTGGTAGTTCAATAGATACAATAATGCGCTACAAACTCTGGGGCCAAATTCTGTGCTGCAAGTGGGATGTTGTGATAATAACATCAGATGTGAGAAAACACAACATAGCCACAAGGCCTGAGGGACACTGAGGCTTCCAACTCTTCAGAACAAAACAAACCATTTTACATTCACTGACTTAAATAAAGCAACTCTTAATAGAAGAATTATTTCCACCCATCTCCAATGTGTAAGTTGATGATATATTTTAACAAAAGTCTGTTTCTTCAGACTTTTACTGTCACACATGCAGGAGAGCAAAGGCAGAAGCTGACCTTTCGTTGACTGACCTTTAGGTGACTGTAGGAATAGGCTGTAGGAATAGGCTGTGAGGAGACATTAATGAGGACCTTCATTATTTCTTTTGCTACACAGAGTAGACCAGGCATGCAGAAACCATTCTACTAAATGTTGATTACCACTGACACTGAACAAGCTGATACATATCTAAGACAATTCTCATATCCCAGACAAAGCTTCTATTCATGGCAGTTATTAGGACCTTGAGGGTTTCTGGGTGGGCTTTTTTGTCCTTTGTCAAGTGTCTTCTCTTGAGAGAGACTAAATCTGAACTCAGCAGTGACGGTTCCCTATCTGGGATTGACTCTCAGTTCCAGTGAGACTTTTCATATTGCTGCAATGAGGCTGAGGTATCACACCTGCCTTAGGTCCCAGTATACACCCAGAGCTACTATAGGTATATATACAGAGGTATTACAGGGACCACAGATCCAATATGCATCCAGCCTTTACTTTTCAAGCAATGCATTCCTTCTCACAGAAGAGACATATTTAAGACAACTCAGACGCAGTTTGTTATTCCTGTCCTGTATGACTGTCCAAATGAGCTCCTTTTCCCTGCAAACCTCCTAAATGCACTATAAATACCTACTGCCTTTTTCTTTCTATTTTATCCCAGTGTCTCCCCAATCCTTCTTATTCCAATAACATTTAAATCACATTATTGTTGTCAATAGAATCTGCCTGACTATCTGTTTCTCAAGGATGATATGAAGTAGGTGTCTAGGCTCCCATTACAGACAATGAATTGAATTAGCACAGTCAGTGGAGCCCAGAGAGAAATTCAGCTGACGAGAAGCTTAATGTAGTTGACTAAAACATAGGTTCTGAGTTCTGTTTTAGATGCCCTAAGGAACCTGAAACATGTTGTCTTTAGGCTGTCAGATATGACAAAGTATCCACAAGACACCACTTTTATCCTTGAGCACTAGCTGGGAACCAGGTAAGATAACACAGAGCATCTCAGACAGCCCTAGATGCCAACATCTAGGCATCTGTATTCCACCCTAGGTGTCTATTTCACAATGAAGTATGGTTTTTAAGCCATATGTATAATAATTTTCTGGGGTTTCTCTTTTCTTTTTTTTTTTTTTTTTTTAAAATGCTTTATTTCAGTTACTCTAATTTCTATCTTTTACATTTTCAAACCAGGAATCCCTTCATGTTACTAATGTCAAGAGTTGGCTGAAGGGGGCAGGAAGAAAATGTTTTACAAGTATAAAAAATAGAGACAGTTGTATCTCATCAGTTATTCTGGAGAACTACTAACAGCAGAGTGTAAACTCTTACCTAAAACTTCCTTGATAACTGAAAACTGTGGTGAGCAAACATGAGGTCAATCTTTAGAACAGATTTCTGAGAAGGCTGGGAAAACTACAGGCGTGTTAGATAAGAACTGAACAATACAGAGCAGTAGAAACTGTAATAATAATAATAATAATAACAAATAGATGTGAAAAATTAGCTCTGGGGAGAGTCACCTATAAAGGAGACACTTGCCTTGCAAACCTCTTGCTGTTCTTTGAACAAGCCAGCTGAGCTGGCACATGGATGAAGACTAATTATATGAACTTCCTCAATCCTTTTGAAAAAGCCTCTCATCAAAAGCTTTTAAAGAAATGAAGTAGTCACAACAGACATGAACATTTGGTAGCAGAAGAGAAAATGTGCTAGCTATGTAGTATTGCTAAATAATTGACTAAAAGGTAAGAAACAGTTAAGGTTTCCTAATAGCAGAGAGAAGTCAACAGTAATAGAAGGATGTGCTGTTTACCAGTTTTATTTTAAAAAGTGGAAAAACAAGTGAGTTGTGTCATGAAAACATTTTGTGGTTTTACAAAGTCATGCTAGGAAGAACAGGGTTTAATTGTGAAGAATGACATAGGCCTTCACAAGATTCAGTAACTCTGCAATTAGATGGTCAACAAAATTCAGTGTACCTAAACATAAAGCACTGAACATGGTGAAAACAGTCCTGAAATCTCAGAAAAAAATGACAGGCTTTTAGCTGAGCACTACTGCTCAGGAGTGGGACCCTGGGGTCATGACAAGTAGTTCCTTGAAAACATCGTCTCAAGGCTCAGTAACAGTCAAAAAAAAACACTAATAAAGCTCCCCCAACTGTCAAATATTATTAGTAGGACAATAAAAAATAAGAGAACAAATACCACTATGCCACTATACAAATCCATTATTCATTCATCCAGCAACACAGTGTGCATTTCTGGCTTGTTTCTCTAAGGAAGGACATATTCAAGCTTGAAAATTTTTAGAAAAAAGAACAGAAAAAGATGATCAGCAGTGTGAAAGAGTTTCCATATGTGGAATGGTGGAATAGTCTGGGGGTCTTCATACATGGAAAAGAGATTACCTAGGAGCATATGACAGAGGTGCACAAGCCATACATGACTTAGAAATGAGAGATTCAGTGGCCTTTTGCTGTCTCTTCTGTATGTGTTTAATCCCAAAAGGAACTCAGTCTTTTGGACTGAAAGATTATACAGTTTAGATCAGAGTAAAGAGTTAATCACTGTAAAAATAGCTGCCTGTTATTTTTGATATATTTTGCCTCTTTAGTTCTCACTTTTGCAATAGCAGAAGATGTCCATTTTATTTTTGTAGAGAGATAAAATTAACATATAATTCTTTGCATATTTCTTTTATAGAGTCTAATATTGGACACTAGGGATCATAAAATGTGCCACATTTAAGCTTATAATATGCAGATTCCTTTCGTGTGATGGAGCCCCACTGAATTATACAGGAAAATAGGAATGATGAAGAGTTATTACTAACAGATCATAATAATTTTGCAAGTTTTTGTATTTCTGAAACAATTCTAAACACAGAAATAAAGAATGAAGAAACTATATTTGAGAAAGAAAAATACTGAAAAAATATGCAGTATAAGAAAAGAGGAAATAATACATTGGAGTGTGCACATATGCCTTTGTGAGTAGCTGTAGCTTTGTTATAGCTGTGTTATGCTATGTTTTAGAGGGACTTTTGACAAGGGCGTGCAAGGGGGATAGGAGAGGGGGATCAGCTTTAAACTGAGAGATTTAGATTATATGTTAGAAAGAAATCCTTTGATTGGTGAGGCACTGGAACAGGTTGCCCACAGAAGTT
Source organism: Pseudotriccus pelzelni (assembly GCA_035584735.1). Classification (NCBI taxonomy): domain Eukaryota; kingdom Metazoa; phylum Chordata; class Aves; order Passeriformes; family Tyrannidae; genus Pseudotriccus; species Pseudotriccus pelzelni. The sequence continues at coordinate 103,887,612 of JAWMRA010000113.1, forward strand.
GTGGACAAACCATCCCTGGAAGTGTTCAAGGCCAGGCTGTATGGAACAACATGATATAGTGGAAGGTGTTCCTACCCATGGATGGGGGATTGGAACTATATGATGTTTAAGGTCCCTTCCAACCGAAAACATTCTTTGATTCTGATTCTGTTACTCTACCTGTGGTGCTCCAGGACAAAATAACTATTTTAGTTAATCGTAATATTTTTTATTAAACCAAGAGGTATGCTCAAAAAAAAAAAAAAAAAAAAAGAAGGAAAACTTTCAGACATTCAAGATCCACAGATGTAAAAGAAGCAGGCAGAATTTGGCTTCCAATGCTTTAATAAAGCTTTGACTTCCTACAAAGTCTGCCTGTTAAAACACAGACTCCAGCCAGAGCTTCTGCAGCTTAACAGATGTACACAAATGCTCTAGGGAACAGATGCTCAGTGGAGTTATTTCCAAAGCCATGAGAAAATATGGAGGTAAAAAGAATGCTGATTTCATAGTACTCATCCCTTCCATACTCTTTTTTTCTGGCAGAAGGTATCTTGTATTTTCCTTCTCCTTGAGGTGTCCTAAAGAGTAGGGACACTCACTCACTCACTGTTTTTTCAAATACAACTGCACTGGAGAGGACACAAGAAACTCAAATACTACCTTAAACAAATTACAAGGTGTTGTGATTTAACCCCAGCCAGTAACCAGATACCATACAGCCACTTGCTCACTCCCCCAGCAGTGGGACTGGGGAAAGAATCAGAAGAGTAAAAGCTATAAAACTTGTGGGATGTGATAAAAGCAGTTTTATAGGGAAAGAAAAAGCTGCATGTGTAACTACAGAAAAACAAGGGATTATTTAATCACTTCCCATGGCTGGCAGGTGCTCAGCCCTGTCCAAGTTACATAACAGTAACTTTGGAAGACAAACACCATCCATCCAAATGTCCCTCCTTCCTTCCGTGTGCCCCACCCCCCTTTTATGTACTGAGCATGACACGTGTTATGGGATATCCCCTTGGTCACTTGGAGTCTGCTGTCTTCTCCCAGATTCCCATTCACCTCCCACCGCCTTGACAGTGTGGCAGTATGGAAACCACAAAAAGGTCTTGGTTTTGTGTAAGCATTGTTCAGCAATGACAAAATCAGCTCTATATTATCAACCCTGTTCAATACAAATCTAAACCACAGCCCCATACTAGCTTCTGTGAAGAAAATTAACTCTATTCTGGCCAAAACCAGCACACAGGGGAAAAAAAAACAAAATACAGATGGGGAAAAAAAAGCAAAATAAAATGTATTTGTGCTCAAGAAGAGCCGTAAAACGGCTGGGGCTTTGTAACAAAAATAGTTGTAGCTGAGGAATTACAACTCACAAATAGATCTGCATAAAATCTTTTCTTTAAAATCACTTGATGATTTTAATGCTCAATTTTATATATTTCTACCACAGAATTAACTTTTTACAACTATGAGTAGTCATAATATTCACATTTCTAAAGCTAATCCTTTGATTTGGCATCAAATGTATGAATGCACCTTGCACACAAGCATAGAAACTTGTACAAAAAAACACTTGTCAAATGCCATGAGAAGTAAACAGGAACATCATAATTTTAATACAGATTTTCAGCACAGCTCTTTCTCATAGGGTTGCCAGGTGGGATGAAGGTTTATATCACACTGACAGAAAAAGAAAAATCATCATCCCTGATCTGAGCAACTCACTGTAGGCACCATATTTTCACTGCAGATAAGTTGTTACACTTTTCAGAGCATTAAACTGTTTAAATTAACCTTTGAAGTTTCTTTCACATATTTGTCCATGGGCTGTTTAAGCTGCTACAGCTCAGTGATGCAATGAAAGACAGAACTGTAAACAACATATTTATTGTCAGCATTTCCACTCCAACTAATCCTCTAAGTTTTTGTTACCTTCCATCCATGTGAATAACAAAGATTTAGCCCTTTCAGAATTATACTATTTTGTATAATAAAAGCCATGTAATAAAACCCAGACGGCTATACTTATTGATTTTTATTACTTGGATGCTTTCTTTCAAAGTGAAAAATTTACGTCATTGCAGATTGAGAAATTCTGGTGCCAAAATACAAGCCTGAGCCATTCCATTCTTCATATTTTGCACCTGCTTTCTTGACTCTGGTTCTTCATCCAGATGGTGGAAGAGACTCCCCAGGAAAGTGGCCACAGCACAAAGCCTGCCAGAGATCAACAAGTGTTTGAACATTGCACTCAGGTACGTGGTGTGATTCTTGCGGTTGTCCTATGCAGGGATAAGAGTTGGATTTGATGATCCTTGTAGGTCCTTTTAACTTGGGACATTCTATGATCCTGTGATTCTATGACTCATGTAGATGAAGACAGGACCTTTCCATACGCATCAGAGTATGTGTCCCTCTTCTGCATCCTCCCTCTGAAATGATAGTCCTCTCTCAAGACATGGTACGGCTGTCTGGGGGAAATCTCTTTGTATTTTTTGCCTCTGTTTGATCTGGCACCTGCTACAGCAGAGTTAAGTGGAAATAATTCCCATCTCTCTAAAACTCCATGCTCTGCTACGTGGCTTGAGCACGAAGGAGTTTTCTGACTTCAGAAACATGCATTAAAAACATGTAGGAATTTTTCCTATACTTCCCACATTTTTTTTAATATGAGACATAGGATGTAAGGCTGAAATAGAACCAATTCTATTGCTATGCATTCCTTTCCCAGTCCTGCTTCTTGCAAGCCCAGAAATGTCTCTTGGGTATCAGTAGCCATGGGCAAGGAGGACAGATCCCCTGATAGCCTTCCCCTCTCCAGGAGAGCCAATCCCACTCTTTCATTCCCTCAAATTATTGGTTTTCTTTTAGTAAACATCACTGTCAGCCAGTGGCTGGTCAAAGTCTGGCATGGTCACTCTATTGGTGTTATAAATCACTTTTGTGGGTAGCTGCAGGGATCATGGTAAAGTACTATGGTGCTGGATGCTGGATGCTGCTTTAACACACTAACTTTGGTGGGACAGTAACAATGCAAATGAAGACAGACTTCAAATGGAAGTTTGGAAAGGTGAGACTGTGCACAGCATTTTTTGATAAAAGTTGAACCTCAACAGCTTTAAATAACTTGTCTGAGGTCAAAATGAACTGAATTTGGAAGTAAGGCTAGTGAAATGTCAACCCTAATTAGAGGTTGTCATTAAAACAACAGCATCACAGATGAAAAATATGTGTTCAAAGAGTTCAGTGGTAAATGTTAACTAGGGTAAGCATATTTGGATTCTATGATGTTTTGATGATACCATTTAGAACAAGTCTTGGAGAACATCTGCTTTCAGAATAATTTTCTTGAAAATTAAGATTATTTTATGCAAGTATCACTAATACCACAAGAAAAGATAATACAGAAGATAAGGAGGCTTCTTGCTATGAGTAATTTACATACTAAGTGTTCAAATTAATTTCTGTTTCCATTTTTCTATTATGAATAAAATTAATATAGAAATATTCAGTGAGCAAGGGCACTGTCACATTAGTTTAAAAGCATTTTATTTTACCTCGCAATTCGGAGCAGGCTAAGCAATTAAATTAACAAAATGTAAAAAAATCTCAAATGACATTTTGTGTTGTTCTGTAAATGCATGCTTTCATAGTTTAGTTTATTTTCGGGTTATTTGGAAGAAGAGTCATTGCTGAAATAATTGAATTACATGCTGTCCTAGTTAGAACAACTGGGACCAATTCATGGGTGTAACCCAATCTATGTATTCTATAGCCCTCCATGCCAT
>JAWMRA010000113.1:103898115-103940918 GCA_035584735.1 Pseudotriccus pelzelni
GTGCTGCCTGTTCAAGGACAGACGTGTTGGTCACATAATCTGTCCAGTGGATGTTTAGGATTGTACGGAGGCAGCGTGGCCACCCACTCACCCACCATCTTGGAACCCCACCAGGCTTTTTAATCTACTGCAAAATAACATGTAAGCCACTCATGAACCTATATGAAATTGGAAAAAACTCCCAATATTTTCATTTTAAATTCAAGAATACTCTATGACATCTCAGGTGAAAGCTTTGGTAAAATAACCTGCTGGATGATACCAGTTACTGTCATCGGCTAAATAGTGTTATTTACTTAATCCAAATATGTGGGTTCATGTTGCTGACTTCTGCAGATTGCAGATCTGTGGAGATGAATAATTGCAGAATATTTCTCTGTTAGTTGGGTTTCAGTGTTATGCAAAAAATATTCCAAACAGTTTAAGCAGCTTCACATCTGGTCTCAGTGAGGACGCACAGCCTGACAGTCAAGCAGAGGCACTGCTCTCTTTAGCCAACTGGTACACCCACGGAAAGTACAGATTTTTCAGAAGTTTGTGCAAATATGTTGAGTTTACTCTTCAGGAAAGATTAGTAAGTGCCAGTGTTTTGAACTCATTTTTTTGCCTTCCTTTCTTTTTCAGATTGTTTGTACAATTCCCAGACCTACATTGTACAACTTTATCATCTTGTTACTCCTTATTTTCATACAGTGTCATTTACTCATGGAAGTAATCCTGTAGCTGATATGAGGAACAAGATAATAATACTGGGAATTCAGCAGCCTAAGAAAATACAACTTAGAGTGGATCTTCTGAAAGTTCACCTTGGTGCAGGTTCCTGAGATAATGTTATGTAAAGGTTACCAGTAAAAAGTAATGTTTCAAGTCATTTTTTCTTATATTTCTCCACAAGGAAGGATGATCATCATTCAGAACAGGGCCTGATACTGCCCAATACTGCCAGGGCAAAGCCCAAAATTATCCGTCTTAGCATGCTTCCAGGAGAGACCGAGGACATTAGTACAGATAACCCCATCAATGATTTGGGGATCCGTAAATGGACATCATTAATTCCTTGTCTTTGTAGAAGAGCACATTTTCCGCTGAAGTGTCTTAGATTATTAGATTCAGGAAATTAACACAAATATATGCTCTGCATGGCAAATAAATGAGGAAATAAATAAAATGGTCCATGTCCCCCACTTTCAAAGGAAGGACCCAGACTCTGAAAGTGCTCATGAAGACATGTCAGTGTGGCTAGGAAGTGCTGCAGGAACTGCATTTGCTACCCCTTTCACTTGAAGCATAACCTGGCAGATCTTCTAGAAGTGGTTTACTAAATAAGAAAATGACAGAGGTTATAGTGGTTGAAAAGATTGACAGTAGGGAGCTTGACAATCAAATCAATTTAATTCAAGTCTTCTTACTAAAAAGAACATGATCCCAAATGCTGTGGTTTATCACCTGATATTGCTGGATAAAATATGTTCCTAAAGAGGCCCTTTACCTCTCTAGACCACTCAGCTCATGAGAGGGGCAGCATAAAGGAGAGTTGCACTTCTGCTTCCTCATGACTAGAGGACCAACCTTTCAACTCTGAGGTCTCTTCTGTCACTGAAAGGAAAAATAATGCTTCATAATGGGATTTGTGCAGCTGACCCTTTGTCACCTTACTCACCCATTTGGATGGGTGAGATGGTGCTGGAAGAGAGCTGTGGTTTGAGCAGTGAACAAGTGTTGCCCATTGGGCAAATGACCTCAATAAATATCATACCATCATGAGAGCGAGCAGAAATAGGATGGCTCAGAATAACATCCTCAGTTTAGTTATAGCTGAGCTTAAGAGTTTTTATTCATTTTTGTACTATTCACTTTTGTACTATCAGACTGAAATGAGGAGAAAGTTTTTGAGGTAAGAATCTATTGTGAGCTTTTCAAAAAGTTATGTACTGTTATAACACCAAAATCATAACTTTTCTAAGTAGTTATACTTGGATTTGATTTCTCTGTGGAGTGGATTTCAGTGAAACTAAGATTGTTTCACATACTTCAGCTCACGGTCATCTAGGAGCTGAAGTGATGAAACTGTCAGTAAGGAGTCACTTTGTTCTTCAAGAGTCACAACTCATTACTAATGTCATCATCTCAGAGACTAATTCTCCTTCAGGAACTGATACTAAGAGAACAAATTCTCCTGGTACATGCACAGCTCCTGGTCCAGGAGTCACTGTATTCTCTACAGAGTTCATAGCTCTGTGACACAGGAATTAAAAAATTTCTTTATTTACAAACAAAATCATTTGGAATTATGTTCAACAGGATCACACACAGATAACAGCAGTTTTACAGTGTGCATTTAGGAATAGGGATCTCAGAAACAGAGTCTCAGAACAGGGTATGTGACTGCTGCAGTGACTGTAATGTTTTCTAGCATTACTTGTTCCAATTTCTTTTTCCATCTTGTGCAAGTATTCATAAGGGAGGAAACGAGAATGATGTAACAGGTTACACACTCATACTTTTATTGAGAAGGTAGAACAAGCAGCTGTCAGTTCCTATTAAAGTAATTATACAAAGTAGAATGTCTGACTGAGTAAAGATACACCCACACTGTACGACATGTAGAACATGCATCAGGCAGGCAGAAGGTGAAGAAGTGATGTTTCTTGAGGTAGGATTTGAATGTAAGCCTCCCACATATTGTGTAAATGTCCTGACTACTCACTGAGGGCAATGTTCCTGGCCAGTTCTGCAATTGGTGTTTAAAATTTAGTGCTGTAATTGTTTACTTTTGTTAGAAGAATCTACACTAGAAACAAAATGTTATGCTTGAGGTTGAGCTAAATGTTTCCTTGTTCCAGGATGACTATTTTTTCTGTCATTCATTGCTATGAGAAAAACTTAAAAAAAAACCAAACAAAAACAAAACAAAAAAAAAACAAAACAAAAACAAAACAAAACCAAACAAAAAACCCCAAACAAATAAAAAGCACACAAAACAAAAAAAAAAAACCTCCAATTCAGTCACTACTTTTCATGTTTGGCTCTGCCACTGAAAAAAAAATAACCCATTGCACAGTCTTAAGAGAGAGTATTTTTCTTACAAGGAACCAGCATGACACAAATTGTCAGTAACTCACAGGAGCACAGTAAGAATTGCAGCAGTACAGAGTGGGACAAGTGTGCCAACAACAGACCTAGTGTCTTGCCATGGATCCAAAGTCAGCACCACAATAAACAGCCTGGAAACGTCAACAGGCTATGGTAGGGCCAGCTTGACAAGCTGTCAGCAGCCCAGCAGCAGCAGCAAGAGGCACAGCAAGGATAGATGACTGAGCAGGAAACAGAAGAAAACAGTGGTTTAAAGTTTTAAAAACACACAGTTTTCTCCAGAGTGAAGCCAGGAAATAGAGAGCTGCTGGTTAATGTGGGAATCAAAAGGAATATTTGTAAGGTCATCACCCCCTGAATTTGAGATGTCTTAGTGGCAGTGAAACAATATCAATTGTTATCAAACTGGGAAGCCAAATATCACCTCCTCGAAACCCAGTGAATGCCTTTGGTAGTCCAGAATAATTGATGGTGATAGAAAATCTCTGATACCACAATTTTGGCCTATCCTGAACAAGTTGCTGATGGTCATGACAGATTTCTATACCAGTGTTGTCCCAAAGTGTCCATCCACTGTTACAGAGATATTCCTGAGCTCTTTGGAAGAGGCTGCCAAGGGCAAAGCTGCAAAACCTCTGTGTGTAGATTCTAGGTGCAAAGACTGACTCCTACTACTCCTGCTTGTGATTGCTCAGGAAGCATCACAAGTCTCCCTGTCATATAGACAAGTATCTCCATGCATCCTTGAGGACCGTACCTAGGAATCAGGCTGAATTAAATTTTTTCCCAATATTTTCTTTGCCAGACAAAAACAGTTTGATGCAAAAATATACTACCATATTTGGCCCTAAGATCTGTTAATATACAAACAACTTCACATTTGACTTCACAATTTAAAAAAGGATATCAAAAGAGGACTTTCCCCCCCCGCCTTCTCTTTCCTTGGAATCTTCAGAAAGATAGGAGCATTAATGGAATAAGTGGGACTGCATGAAATATTGCTGTACTTTGGACTACTTTGTGCCTTTAATGATATAGTTCATGCAGGTAAAGATTCATTCTAGAGATAAAAGCAATTGCAAATACAATTCCATGTTCAATATTATTAGTTCAGCATTTTAGTAAACATTAAGATTCCCATAATGAGTCTTAGCGTTGAACTATTTTTATTCCCTGCATAATCTAATTTCATTAACTTATCTGGAAAATGCAGGAAATACATTATGCTGTTGTTATTGAATGTGAAAATACATGGCAGATGGAAACTTGTTTGTACATATTTCTGGGGCAAAATAAGAAGTAGATGGAGAATGAATATAATGAAAGACCTGATACAAGCTTGGAGTGCTGATTTTTTTAATGGAAATTTTTTTAATAGAAGAGCACAAGCATGTATTTTTAAAAGCTGGATGAACAAATAAGAATAGCTCTGGGCAGATCTAATCTGCATGGCTTGCACTTATAGCAAGCATTAAAGGATTCAAGCTGACATTGACCTTGGCAGCACTTACAAAGGAAGAATTTTCACAAGGATGAACACATCATACGCTGTGCCTTCAGTCTGGTGAACAGTCTTGAATTTTTTTCCAGATGTTCATTTCTCGTGGCTTCAATCTTTGTACCCTATAATCATTTTCAAGCAATAACATATTAAATACATGGGACAAAAGGAGAGCAGTGTAGTGTGGCACACAAGCGTAACTCAAGCCTTCATCATCTTTTGAAAAAGATTCTCTTCTGAAAAAAATGTCAATACAGGTTCTCTTCCGAAAATATGTCAAAACATATTTTCCACATCTTCCCCCCATCCCAAAAGGTTTTTTTACAGATATATTGATAATGACAGGGTTTCTTTAAAAAAATGAATAATAAAATATACATGTGAAATAGAAACATGCACACAGAAAAATGAGCATAGGACTATTCACAAATACTTATCTCATAGGGAGCAAAAGCAGAGGTATATTTTAATTCTCACAGCACTCTTCTTATTACATGGGCTCCAGAACTAATACCATGTTCAAGCTCCCTTGGCCATCACACTCCCTAGATCCCTGGGAAATGAAGATTTCTAACACTACTGGTTTTTAGAACCATTCCTTTCATTCTTTCACAAGTCTGAAAGCTGAGCAACTGGCATCGCCAGTGTTAACACAGGCTTACAGAAACATAGTGAGGGAGGCACATTGACACAATTCAGCACCACCCATGGCCAAGGAAACCCTTTCACAAGGAAAATATTGGACAGGACCAGTAGCCCACCACATCTGGTCGGTTATGTATGTCTGTGGCACAAGCAAGGAAAGCTCATGAGGTGAACTTTGGCAAGCTGGTAAGTTTTGCAGTAGCTTAGGCTGATCCTGGGAAAGTCCAGCTCTATTTGCTTTCCACTGTGCTGGCAGAATCTCAGCAAATTCCAGCACAAAATAAGCTATGGAGGGGGAAGAAAGTGAAGCAGAAAGAATAGCAAGTTGATATGTGGGATAAGGCACACAAAATGCTGGACCGAATTACATGTAAAACATTAATTTTCTCAAGGAAAAGTCTGCACCAAAAAGGGTGGGAATGTTTGGAACAGATGAGAAGAATAAAATTGAAGACCCATCAGCATACTCTTCCAGATAAACAGAAATATTTTGAAATTGAAAAAGATTACTTTACCTACAGTGTAGAAGTAAATCAAGGATTGATCTCTTTAAAAACATTTTTTGTCATTTTGCCTTCATTAAACATCATAATAATGAGCAATAACTAAACGTACATTGGCAGACTGAAAAAGATGAATTGCAAAACCTCTGGGACACGAAACATACCTTTGTTGGAAGATTTTGCAGTAAACAGTGAGTTTGTGACCAGAGGTCCTGGATGCTGTTGGAATACAAACCTTACAGTAACAAAATTTCAATGCAGGAAAGCACTTTAAACAGCTGTCTGTTTCACCCTTAGCTACAAATAACAGATAAAAAAGAGTTTTCAACTCTTACAGTCTGTTGGGAAAACTGACTGTGGCACAAACTTTCCCTAAGTCTCCTCACTAATCAATGCAGAGAGACAGTTCTGTCCCAAAGGCAATTCAGGTCACCTTAGGGCCTCTCTTACTGGATTGACTGGGATTTCTCAAGGCAATTCAACGTTTCCCATTTCTCCACACGTAGCCACAGCCTCTGTTACACTTAGTGAAATCTATCATTGCCAGGATGTTACATTACAGGCTCCAGAAAGTCATTGGTAATGAGAATAAATACATTTTTATTATAATTCAAACGTGGTAGGTTATACATGTACATATGTATATATATATTATTATGTATATATATACACATATATCCATACTGAAGCACTTTCAGAAATTTTTCACATTCCTTTGGTAAGCTTTGCATATTTTTGCATATTTAAGCTTTGGCAGAAAGTGCTTTAACAGAGGATTAGTCTAAGCGTCTATCTTAGTGGATATACAGAGCATAATTTATATGGAATTTTCATTATGACTCCTAGCTAAAAATATTTTGATAATTCAAGGGGCCTTGTGGGGGAAAATTTTAAATAATGGAGGACATACTTTTTTTTAGCTATCAACATTTCTATCACAGCACTGACTCAGATCAAATGTCAAAGAGTAGTATATATTCCATAAAGTTACCACCTTTTTATATTTATTACCTTATCACACAATGATAAACTAATTTTGCTCATTATATTAACCATAACTTGGTAATGTTAAATTGCTGTGTTTCATAAAGACAGTTGTCAGCCTTTCATCTACCACCCAGACCATCAATGGACAAATGTCAAAACCAGTGCTGTTATTTACTTTTTCACCTTAACAGAAATAAGTTTGAACAAAATTAACTTTTCATTTTCCTAGATATTTCCAAAGTGTACTTCAAGCGTCACATTTCCTGACACTCTGTCTAGAAATGCTCTACTAATGACTCAGCAGGAACACAGCAGATAAAGTGATCTCAGTGGCTTGGTTAGGGGATGACAGCAGGTATGTTCTCCAGTGGTGTGAGAGAATAACATGGTGGGATGTCCATTCTGGGAGCAAAGCATTAAAATCAGAACTGGCTGTGGACTGTAATAGCAAAAGAGGAGCTTCATCCTTAACCTCATGAAGCTTCTTGATAATGTATATTCACAAAATTCTGTGCCACCATTTTTCTTGATAAAGAACCTTTTGTTATATACAGATATTCCAGCCCTTTCTCCAAAGCCTTCCCTTAAATGTTGGTCATCTATTCTGGTTTAGAATCTGTCTTCCAGCAGTAGAAGGAGTAACGGACCTTAGTTACCTGTTTCAATTCAGTTCCCTGAAAGAGACAATAGCTATACTTCTATGTACAGGTGTTGTTTTAAACTGGATTTTAACAATCTCGCATTTGTTCACTCATGAGTCACCCACAGTTATCCAAAACACAGTGAGAAGAGCAGTTTTAGCTTTGCATCCAATCACTTGAAAGGCAGACCAAAAAAAAATATGTTCAATTACTATTTATTAAAAAATCACATGTATTGGTAGATAAAATGGAATTCAGGGCTTTCAGTAGGCTATAATTGAATCCTTTTGTATTAAACAAGCCCCAGCTATATCTATTGTTCCAGCAGCTGATACAAAATGATTCAGAAATTATATTGAAGCTTTTCTGCATAATTATTAAAGTATAATGATGCTTAACATCTGCATTTCTGTTACAGTCAGCATTAGCAAGCTTAACTAATTCAAAAAACATCACCAGATACCATGCCTGCAGTGAAAATTTTCAAAATCTATACGCATTGCTTCGATCAGATCTGCAAGGACATATGGCGGGATCCTTGCTTGGCACATTCCTGCGCAGCTCCCGAAGCCCATGGAATGGTGCCAGCTCCCATCGCTGCCTTACACAGCTGAGCACTCTTGTGCTGCTCCCTGGCATGAGAGGTACCTGAGCTTTTCCAGCTGACAGGGGGCTGTGGAAGCTGGACTTGGCAGAAGGCCAGCCAGCATTCCCAGTGTCAACCCTCCCTCTGTTATTTAAGATGAGGGCATGTTGTTAGCAGCTCGCTCCAGCTGAATGAGCAGTCAGACATAAAGTTTACATAATACCTCAGCTGGACTATTCTGTTTGTCTGCATGGTCTCCAATTCGTGTTCTTTTACTGGACTGATTGGGGGTTTCTTGTTTGTGTTTGGGTATTTTCCAGGATATCTGGGGAGATTCTTGTAAAAACTTTGCACAATTAAACCCAAAGAATTTTGCCACTGAGTATAAATTCAGTGAATTGAAACTGTATTTCTTGTCCTCAAAAAGTAGCCTGTGTACCTTTGCCTTTTACACACAAGAGCATTGTAGTATTTTCATATGAAAACATCAGATAAGAAACATATTTTAAAAACTTGTGAGTTCATTGATTTAAAAATAGGCATTTTTTTTAAACCCTAAAAATTGTATAAAACATCGGCAGTTCCTGCCTAACTCTTGGGTATTTTAAAGATATTCCCTATCACATATCAGAACTTTTTATATGTTATCTTTTTACTAGACAGCAAAGTTGTTCACTGGAAATAAGATTCAGTGTATAAACAATGCTGAGGTCACTTAACGGAATCTTTGCATGGGATTCATTCTTGCAGATCTTGCAGATTTTAGACTGTTCTGAGTCTCCAGGCATGCCGAAATTTAGTATAAGGCAGAACAAAATCTCCAAGATACTTCAAGGAACAGTTTATTCTTTTGTTTCAGAATTATCTACGTGAACATTCATTACAAATACCCTTTGGTGGTGTCATATCTTCTCCATACATGACTTTTATTGATGTAACTGATTTCAGAATGGCAAAGGCCATTTCCATGGCTCCTGTGGAAGACTGATAACTAGGAATCAGTTAAAAGCCTCCATACTGGACATTTAAGGCATTGACCCCTGGACATTACCAACTCGTATCAGTCTGGGGCATGGAAGGTGGTGGTAGACACACATGCTCCGGTTGTCGTTGTCCTGATCTGTAAAGTTCTGTGGCTTTTTAAGGTGGTTGAGAACAGGTATCACCATGCTCTGAACAGTGGGATTGCCCACTGTGCTAGGACAAAAATGGTACACCTGTTTCCAAGCCATGGCCATCAGAGGTGCCCTAGAATTATTATAAATGCAATGTTTTAGTTGTGTTCCTTATGTCATTAATGATCACAGGCCATCTACTGTGGAGGACAGGTATCTTTCTCCACCAGAGGTGCGGGATGGGGAATGACACAGAGAGAGGCCTTCCCAAAGAGTTCAGAGAATGGGCTGTAAATACAGAAGTATCACTCCCAAATTGTAAGGAGTCTTCCTATTGTAAACATCAACCTTTACAAGTACGAGAGAAGCTGTGGGAAAGACATCATTCCTGACAGCCAGTTCATGTCAGGCAGCGCTCAAGAACCTGTTTGCCCACCTGTGAGGACAAAACTCCAGTGGGACATTCATATGCCTTGCTCTGTGCTAGTACGTGATAAAAACACTTAAAGTGATCAGTTGCTTCGTGCTGCAATCTGGGGAAATTTAAGCAAATACTTCTTACAGAGCACTGACAAACCAGCATCCCTTTACTGGCCCTCAGCTGACATTCAGCACAGGTCCTCACGCTGCTCCACTCTGTCACCATGACATGACCTGACCTGTAATGCCAAGTTACCCTCTCTGAGACAGAGATGTCTGTTGTTGGTGGTGAAGGTGCAACAAAGTCTAGTGTATCCATCCCTGTTCAGTTGCCTGACTGGATACCTCTGTCTCATTTGTGTATTCCCAGGGGAGTTGGCTAATGGCCCTGCCCTCCTAAGAGCTGCTGCTGAACATGTTTTCTACTTGTCCAGTAGTTTAGCCCTTTTAAACTTTTCTATGAATTAAGTATAATGATAAAGGAAGGAGAATTTGCTGTCCTGTGACCTCTAGAAATATGCTTGCCATTAGCATGGACAGTTTTATACTTGCATCACCAAAGTTTTAGTGGGAAAGTTAGTAAGTTTTATTGTTTAAATGGTGCACACTCTTGAAAAACCTATGGTAAATAGGTCAATAGAGAAAACCTTATTTTAAAACCAGCTTTTCCTAGAAACAAATGTTCTTCTGACATTTTTACTATTTCATATAGCAGGAATTATGAACCACATTATAACCCTTTTTCTTTTAGATTTTATTGTCTCATTGATTTATCTCAATATTGTGGACTGAATTTCCTTTTCTTATTTAGATCCTTATAGGATAAGCATACCGATATGTTTACTATTATATATGACATATTCCAAGGTCACCGCTAAAGAAATTAAACTGTGTAGTGACTGTGCACTGTTGCTATAGATTCTATAAAGTAACTTATCTACAGATGCATTTCCCTATCAATTCAGCTTTCTCAATTTCCTTGTGTCAGCTGCAACCATATGTTATTATTTGTACCAGAGTTTATCACCATTCCATCATTGTTCTGTAACATTTTTTATGCTGGAATTCTCTCTCATCCACAGCAATGTCAAATATGCTCTTTCTAAAACATTTAATGCAATCAAAGGAGGTTTAAAGCTTTCTTCTAAATATCAGTTATTTAATTATTCTGACACCTCAGTGATTTTTTTTCAGACTTCACTCATAGTTTTGATTTGTGCGTTTATTCAGTTGAAACTGTCCCTATTCTTTACAACAAAATTATTACTATATAACAATTATTAACAGATATCCCTAACCAGGATCTTCATGCTCCAGAGCAGTCAAAGTATCCCCATTTTTCGAGATATATAATCTCCAGAATTTGTGTCCTGATATTTTACCTCCATGTTGTATGCAATGAAATCGGTGTCCTCACAATGGCACAATCTGTCTGTAGCATTTAAACCTCTCTTCCTTTCCAACTCTTTGTCTAACATGACAAGTACATGGAACTGAAAGTACCTCAGAGAAAACAACCTCTGAAGCCTAAAACATAATCTTCCTTTTGGTAATCTAAATTTAGCTTCCTGAAATTCTCTTCTACATCACTTCAAATATTGGTAACAAATCTCTTTAAAAATACTAATTAAGTTTTTAAAACTAGATAAATACACAGAAGATTCAGAGAATGTGTGAGCGTGACAGAAAATTTTAACTGTATGTTTTAATAGATGAAAAATACATGAAAGATTTTATTAATATTACATAAACTTTAAAAGGATTTCATCCTGCCATTAAAACTTCTACTAGTAAACATTCATTATAAATCCCTTTGCTATCAAGTATTCACAGGAGTATTTCTAAATAAATCACTAGCAAATACTGCAATATTAATATCTAAAAACCCCTTAAACCACAAAGATCAAAGTATCAACAAAAAAACTTAACATTAAAACATTTCAACAGTTTTCAGGCAGAGTGATCCCAGATGTGAAGACTGGTAAAAGAATCCAATAAGTCATTTCAGATAAGGATGAAGCTGCTTGGGCCGAGCTTTTCTTGACAGCCCAATCCTGATGGGGCCCTTGCATGTTTTAAGAGGCTGTACTCTTATAACATCACGAGACAGAAAGCATCCTACATTTAAGAGAAAGAATAAAATGTGAAAGCAACACCAGAATTCCATATGATATGCACAAGAATTACATACGGACAAGATAAGTAAATGAGATCAATACTGATAATCAGTCCCTTACTACATCCTATCCCACCTTCATTCTGTTCAGCTCTAAAGCATCTAACAGATTCTTTTGGACCGAAAAGGAAATGCTAACAACTGGGTGATGTGCAGATTCCTTCTGATTAGGAGAATTCTCAACCCAGCATTACATAACTCTCCTAAGAGACTGGAAAAGGCATATAATTTGATACAAGTCAACATTCCAGGGCAGAGGGCA
The DNA here is from genome assembly GCA_035584735.1 of Pseudotriccus pelzelni. NCBI lineage: Eukaryota > Metazoa > Chordata > Aves > Passeriformes > Tyrannidae > Pseudotriccus > Pseudotriccus pelzelni. The sequence goes on from JAWMRA010000113.1 coordinate 103,910,045, forward strand.
CGTACTGAGAAGAGTATGCTTTAATACTCACCACTAGTCTGAGGGGTTTAGATGTAAAAATCAAAATTACAGAGCCAGGTACCATTCTACCAGTAATGATGCCTTGTCTTGCACCACTTAATTTACAGAAAGCAAGATAGAAGAATATCTGTTTTCTGTTCCATGTTCTATTAGGTAAGGTACCTAGTAATCTGGAGATAGGATCTAGTAATCTAGTAAGGATGTACTAATCTGGAGCATAATTCAGTCATCCTTTAGAAGCTGTTCTCTTTTGCATAAAATAATATACTCACTGGGGCAGAAGATCATGGCCTTGTTAACTAGAGATTAGGACAATAACTCATCTGGGAGAAGAAGATGTCAAATTTCTCAAGATCTGTTCCAGTTCTAGTTTGCATTGTTCTATAAAATGATGAAGCACTGAGCAATTAACTAGGACATCAAATAGTGAGCTCATCAGAGCCTTAGATATTTGGCTGATATCCTACTAAAGGCAGAGAAAAAAATTCTCTAAGCCTTTACAAGAATTTTAAATGGTGGGATGAGAAAAAAACATAAAACCAAATCCCCATTCTTAAGTCAATAATGAGACAGTAGTGCTGCCATATCTTTTGCAAGACTCATAAGAGCCAGCTGGAAGAGGAACAGCATGCACACTAAAAGTCAGTCAAGTGTTTTATATGTACCCAGTAAAGCATGATTGGTAGTTCTGCTAAATTGTAAAACTGCTGAAGTATAAAGCTTCTTGTCCCACCTAGGTATCTCCTTTCCAAAGCACTCACAGTTTCTGTGACAACATGTGATGGTTCAGAATCCTACTGAAAAATAGGGGGATACAGTCACACATCAGCAGAACCTCTGACATTAACTCCTATCAGTACAGTAAATGTAGTATTACCACCAACAAAACCAGACCCAGTTCTTGTTTCAGAATAACCTCTGAGACAACGTTCAGTGCAAATGGAATTGTCTCTGCCAATGCACCTCCTCAAGGAAAGAAATACTTAACAGTTCCCTGTTTGTATCAACTGAAAATGATGATGATGATGATACCATTCAATTTTTTCAGCTTCTTCTACTGGAAGCTTATTAGCTTCCCATTGATTCTGACAAAGATCTTTAAATAAGGTACAAAATGCCTTAGAAATATGCCATGGCTGTAAAAACCTGCACAATTTCTCAGCAATCATGGAGGAAAAAAGAAGTCACTCATTGCTAAGGCTTCTTCCCAAATGTTTCTGGAGAGGCTCAGAGGGGAACTTAGAGAACATTAGAAATTCATATAAAGGAAATATTCATAACAGCAATGGAGAAAATATCTAATTTCCTTTGTCCATGGCCCGGTATCGCAAAATAACAGGGAAAGAAGAAAGGGAAGATGGCCCATGTTTGGTTGCAGGAGCAACAATGTTCCATCTCAAAAGTTTCAACACCATCTGAACTACCAAGAAGATGTTTTTATCAACCACCTTGTGCTGTTATGCACAGTACAGCATTCTGAAATCTGAATTTTCCCTAAGCAATATCAATACCTACTACATAAGTCAGAAACTGCAACTGATCTGTCACAAAATAAAAAAAATCTTAAAGAGCAGGGACAAAGAACAAAAAAGTACAGAAGAATTTGCTGCAACATTTTGCATTTGGTATATGAAATACTATCACAAGATGATGTAACTTCAGTAAAATATAGGTGAAAAGAACACCAGAAGTCAGTCATCTGTAACTCTGTGATTTTCAGTCTCATTCACTCACAGAATGGCCTGAATGAAGGAAACAACTTTCTGAATCCTGAAAACAGCAAAGTGTGCATCAGTTTTAAGAGGTGCAGTGGGGAATAAAAGTGAAAATAACAGTAAATTATTTCACTAAGTGAAACAGAAGTTTATCTTCAGCCTTTTCCTGACAAAGTTTTAGGATTTTATTTCAGAATAAAACAAATGTCCTGTTTTACTAAATGTTTCCATACATTGGAAAAACTCCAAAAGAATGCTTTTTGAAATCCTAATAGGGCACTTGACAATATCCTTCTGAATTTCCTTCCACAATGTGCACAAAACTGCAAATCTTCCAAAAAAGTATATCAAAACATGTTTTCCTTGTAGTATATACTTGCTATATTGCAATGATTGGAGGCCCGAAGATGTTTATTCCAAGGGGTTCCAAATCAAGCAACAGAGCAAACCCCACATTGTTAGAGTTCTTTTCTTCTATCCAAAGGACAAAAATTCTCATCAGCATGACTTGTTCTGTGAACCAAGCCAACGACAGGACACTTCCCTAGTAACCTACAATTAAACCAAATGTGATTTCTGTAGAGAAAAAAAAAATGAAAAGGGAAGAAAACAAATACAAATGTTTGAGAAATAAGACTATTAGTACTGGTATTTGTAGTATGAACTACAGAATAATATTACTCTTACCTCCTTCTCTCTGCAAATTATAGCTTTGTTCCTTAAAAAGAGTGCAGGGTAAAAAAGCAGGGTCCCATGTGTATGGATTCCTATAAGCTGCACCTAAATAGTCTTAAAACAGAAACATAAATACAACATGTAAGATTTTAACTGACTTCTGTTAACAAAAAACTAAGTTTGTTTCATCTAGTTATTAATTTGTGATTCTTGTTGATGTGATGAAAACATACTACAGGAAATACTAACAAAGCTACAAAATCTCACTCTCAGAGGCTTGATAAAAACTAATTCTACAACTTATGAAGTTTTTCTTTGCAAAGGTGCAATAATGCAGTTTTTAATTGTCTGGTGACGTATTATTTGCTCCACTTGGATCTTCTTATTCCAGGTTTAGGCAGAAAAGTGATCACTTACTGAGCCATTTACCCAGTATCTGTTAGGTTTCCATCCTCTGGAGCAAAGCACTCAGGTGTAACTTGTAGTAAATTGTATTGTTAAAACTCTACTGAATAGAATTCCCTCTGGGGCTTTTCTGTGACACTTCTCCGGTTGCTTCCCAAACACTAACTACCTTCATAAAAACCCTGCAAGCTTCACTTTATAAATTTAGCCCTAAGTCCCTGAGAAATTGATTTCAGACTAAAATTTTGAGAAGGTTGCATTTTCATCAGATTATTTATCAAATACGACCAAAGCATATCCCTTCCTGTTTTTATTTGCAGCTGTGAGAACATGTCACTTCTGCAAACTGAATTTCAGATACAAAATCTGACAAATATGCTGTTTGAAAAGTGCCTGAATAATTTATTTATCACACAGAAGCTATTTGTAAAAGAAGGTGAAGCATTCAACTGGTTTCCTTCTCGCTGTTCTTCCTTTACTCATTAAATACCTCTAGATTCTGCAGCAAATGGGGTAGGAGTCTTAGAGTCTACAAAGCAGATTTCTGACACACTGTTTGAAGTGGGGATTGTGCTTCTTTAAGGAAAAATAAAAGAATTAAAATTGGCAGCATCTGAACTTTGAACAAACATAACTGTAGCTACCTATTCAAATTATACAATTACGTACTTATATTCAAGGTCAGTTTTTCTGGGGTTCTGAGCAACCCAATCTAGTTGCAGATGCCCCTGCTCGTTGCAAGGGGTTGGACTTGACCTGTAAAAGTCCCTTCCAACACAAACTATTCCATGACTCTTTCTTGATTCCATGACATCAGTTGTGAGAAAACAGCTGCCTCCCTTGGAAACATTGTATCACATGTTATCCGAGACTTTTGCCTCTGTGAATGTGCATCTCATTAAGCTTTTAAATCTTTCAGGGTTTTTAAGTCTCATTATGGTGAAACCAAAGACAAAACTAATAATCTGTAGCAGAATGTGCATTAACACAGGTTTGAGGAAGTCTGAAACCGACTGAGTGAATTCTGAGCTACACCTGCTACAGCACAGTGTGCAGGTATTAGTAGTAGTATGGGGTTTTTGCATTTGGCTGCTCATACTCAAGTCTGACAAACCTTGGACAGTTGCAAGAAAACTCAGTTGTTGCTACGGAATTAGCTGAGTTGAGAAGCACAACTTTAAAGCAAGTCAAATATTGCCTAAAATGTAAAGTCAATTATTAACATAATAGACAATAATTGATGTGCTTACCTTCTGCAACAGGTGAATCCAGCAATTCTTCACTTGACTCTCTTGAAATACAATATTCCTTAGGTACTTCTTGGTCTTTATTTTCATTTAATATCTTTTCATTTAACAAACTTCTGTCTGTTATGTTTTGCTTCTCTATGGTACCACAGATTGGAGAAGAAATACATATTTTCTTTTGCGAAACACTTGCCACATTTCTATCTATCCCCTCAGAACTATTTAATTCCCAATAATTTTCGTGTGAGTTTGTTTCCAAACTAGATAAATTGTTTTCATTTCCTTTGCTAATTTCATGAAATACACGTAGCTCTTCTAGCACTAAATCAAATTTTGCCTTCAGTTCAAATTCATGTGTGATTTTATTTTCTAAAGGTAAATACTTATCTTTTACATCTTCAAGACATCCATTGTTCATTATGGATAAATGCATTTTTAATTCCTCTTCTGCAGCAATGAATGTTTGAGATTCATCTTCTGAATGTGACATAATCAAGTCATTCATTCCAGTCTCACACTGACTTTCATTAGTGAGAGGCGTTCGTTCATCATTCCTTTCTCCCTGTTCTTTTACATATTCAAGATGCTGTTTTAAAGTTGCCAGCTCTAAACTGCTTGTCTCATTTGTCCCTTCGTTCCCTTGTAAAGAAAGCTGGGTTCTTTCTTTGGTCTGTAATTGCAAGTTTGTATCTGTCATCTCAGGGCTTCCCCTGGATGGATACTGTACCATGGCATGAATTGTTTCATTTTCATTTAGTTCGTCTGCACTTGAGGAACTCCTGCACTGTCCATCATCACTTACTCCTGTATTGACAAAAATGCTGCTATCCAACGGCAAAGTGACAGACTGGCAAACATGAGAGGAACTAGGAAATAAAGTTTCAGAATTTAAATAAGTATTTTGGTCTTCCACTTTTTCTTTTTTATTTGTTAAACGTGGGCTATAAATATCTAATTCTTCATAATATCCATGCTTGTTTGTTTGTCTGTCTAGTGACAGGAAAGAATTGTATTTTTCTGTGGTTGCTTTTGACTGTTCAGGTAGAATTAAGACATAATTTGATTTAACAGGCAAACACTGAACCTCTTTTGGACCAGTGACTGCACTTTCTTCATACAATTTTTTTTCAATAGAACTATCTTGGTTTACAACTGGGATTTGGTCAAAGTCTTCAGAATCAGTAGTAAGGGGAACTTTTTCATACGTGTCAAAAATAGAAGATATTTTAGAAAAAAAATTATGAGAATTTATTTCCAACTCTTTTGAATCAACTTGTTCTTCTCCATTAGCAGTTATACAACTAAAAGTGTGCAAATATTTTTTCACGGTGTGTGTGACTTCGTTAGTGACTTCATTTGCAGAAGTTATGCAATTTCTATATTCAGTTGTTTTGTGTTTCTTATTTTCACATAAAGCAAAGGGGAAAGCTTTAAATCTTCCTACAGGAAAAGAGCTATTAAGCATTATGCTTGGTTTCTTCCTCTCCTGCTTTACAGTAGTTACCATTATTTCCTGATTTGTACATTTGCTATTTACCTTTTCAAATTTCATTTGTGAATGGGCAGGAAAATAACTCTGGAATCTAAGATTGGCTCCTACCAGATACTGTATTTTTGTGATATTGCAGTAATACGCCTTGTCTAGTGAAGAACAATCAGGAGTGCCCTGCAGCAAGGTTAGGCATTTAGCAACTAAAATTTGCTTTTTCATACTGTTTCTGTGACTGACTGACCTCAAATAGGCGCTAAACTCTTCATTCTCTCTGGATAAGAGGTGGTGCTTCCTGACATGTCTTCTCGTACATAATCTGCCTTTTTGGTTATGAAAGAGGGCTCCTCTTTGTAGGCAAGTGTACTCTTCTTCACCTAAAGATCTAGAAAAGCATCTCCTCTGGCATCCATTATGTAATTCAAAATCAATGGTTTCCACAAATTTAGAACTTACAAAGCCTGGATAAGTACAACTTTCTTTAAGAAATTCTGTGTTTTGCCTCCAAGTATCATCTGTGCATGAGTTTATCTGATTTTGTTTTCTGCCACATAAGGGCTGTTTCTCCACCTGCTTAGGCTTTCCCTCAACTGGCAATAAAGTATCTGTGCTACGGAAAAAGGAAGCAAGAATTGTCTCTAGTAGCTCCACATTCAGATGCTTTGAAATAGCAGCCAGCAAACAAATGAATATTTTACCCTTGTGGTTCCTATTTACAGTGCTCTTCACTAACTCTTGACCATCACACCACTCATTTAATGTGTCACAACAGTGAAGCCAAAGTGTAACACTGTCATCCCAACTCATGGGCATATCTTCATGTGAAGACTCAGTCCATGTCCTGACCCATTCAAACAACATGTTTTGGAATGAAAACTTTAATTTGAACATTTCTTTCCCCCTAAATATATTGCAACTCACTGTCGTATCTGGAAAATTCTGCACAATAATGCGAGGACAATTTCTTTCAAATGCAATACTTTTTGTTACATATCTCTGGCAATCAAGTATTTCCTTTGTGGAGAGTTTTGATTCTGTTTCACACAAACTAACGTCACTGTTGGAATTATGCACAACACAGTGCAGGTCTAACTTATTTTTCTCTAATGCTTCTGTTATTACCGGAATACTCGTCTGTATATGAAATGTTCCCGCATTCTCATTACTGCTCTTCCTCTCCATTCTCTGCAAAAGATCATTACAGCTGACACATTTCTCATTCTGAACATTTTTAGCACTAATATAAATGAGAATCTTTGACTTCTGGTCATCATCACCTTCCGAATTCTCCAGCATTTCATCTTTGAAGTCATTTTCAGCAAACATTTTATTACATTCAATGTCAGTGCTGTCACGTCTGAAATATGTTGCAGATACTTCTTCTGCTGAAACACTGTGCTCCTGTTTGTTGCTTGGTGGGTTATTTTTTTCTTTAAATTCAGAACCAACAGTTGAAGTTCTGGCACTGCTTTTATCATTTTGCAATTTTTGTTCCCCTATCACAGATATTTTTTGCACACCGTGTATCTGTTTGGATTGCACCAAAGATGGTTGGCCTTCAAAATTCTTCCAGTCTGTCTTCCTGGAGTTAGCTGATGACATTTTACTATTTATTTTATTTAAAACGTTAGAAAATTGAAAATTAGGAATTTCCAGTGGTCGTATACTTTTAAAAGGTTTTAATGTTGGAATTATGCACAATGAACTATTCTTTTCTTTATTATCTCTTTCTGTAGTATTTTCTTTATTGCTACTGGAATAATTTTTATCTTCTGCAGAACATGCATTTTTCAGAAAATTATTATTCTTATTTTTTGTGTGTGAAAACACAGAACTGGTACCACACAAAAACGGAATTTGCAAAAGCTGGTATTGTTGCCACTTTTTATCGGAGACAGACTTATGCCTCAACAACTCCATCTGAAATGAGTGTCTGTTTGAGGATGCAACTGAAGAATTTTGTTTGAGCCCATTATCCCCACTCCTTTCATTATTTCCTTGTGTAGTGTTGTTCTGCTGCGCTTGGGGTGGGTTTAATACCTGTAGATTTTGACATGTGTCAGCAGCGCTCGACACACCGAGCGGCTCTGGTCCAAGACGCTGTCCCTGTACATTCAATGAAGTATCATCTTCTGTAGTATTTTGGTCTCCATTTTCAGGACTCCAGTTTTTGGGGGACAGTTCATTTTCTGATGCTCTACATGGTAATCCTTCATTACTACAGTTTTCAGAACAGAAAAATTCTCTCAGACAGGTTTTTTTTGCAGTGTCACAGCTTCTCTTTTCTAACTCCCAGTGGTTTTGTCTTTCTGATAAATACAGGGGTCCATGTAGTGATGTTTGGTTCCTGGTCCCACACTGGATGCTTTGTTCTACCTTTTGCTGCTCCTCTTTCTCTCTGTTTTTTTGATCACTTTCTATTTTAATTCGCTTTGCATACTGATACCACTCAGTTTCATCTGATGATGCAGCTAAAAATCTTTTGGAACATGAACTTTCCATGTTCACAAAAATAAGTTCTGATTTTGCTGAGACAGTCCTGAAAGTTCAAGAAATATTAAAGTTTTAGGTGCAAATGATTTCTTAATGATCTCCAAACTGGACACAAAACAAGATCATCAATCCTATCATCTACACATTACCACATGGACATTTGCTTTTTATACATTACAGACCTGAGATAAAGGCAGGATCATTGAACAACATTTAAAGCTAAGATCTAGAATTTAAGATAAAAGTTGTTCACTAAAGTTGCAGATGTGCTGAAAAATAGAACGGGTAATAATTTTTATGTGTCAACAAGTTAAGGGGATTAATTGCATTTTTCATGCATTTGTTACATAGTATTTTTGCTAAAAGGAATGAATACTAAGAACAAATATCAAAAAAATAATGCCCACTGATGAACTCCTCTGAATCTGGGAGTGGATTCTTTTAAAACTATTAAAATTTTAATTGTTAAAAGAAAGTGCCAGTCTTGTCTTCACTGTGTAACAATTTGTAACGTGGAACTGTAGGAAAGCCCTCAGGTATGCCAAAAGACTGTACCAGGTTTTATCTTCCTATCCAAAGAGACAGCGGTGTTGGAGGTACAAATCTGGGCTGGTAAGTGCACTGGCGCTGGTGATGTTTGAGTGCATGTTTCTCCAAGCTAACTGCACTCGGCAGCTTCATTTAAAAAGTGACCTGCCTAGTGTGAAGAACACAATTTGAATAAAATTAAATTCTATATACTGATAGAATTTATCATCCTTGTAACAGCCTGGTGTCTCTGAACAACCCAGTCACCGCCTTGAGAGCCAACGTGTTCAAAAGCTTTCGTGAAGTATGCACTTAAGAGAATTAATTTTCTTAACCAGGACTGCATGATTCAACAATCAAGTACTACTCCTAATTTGAGAGGTTTACTTTTTTAATGGTGCAGAAAAAATCCATTTTGTCAAGCAACACTCCTGCGATTGCGGGATATACCTGTGAAATGCCGGGAGGGGATGAATCCTCACGCTCGTGGCTGTTCCGAGTCCCTCAAGGCTGCTCTGTCCCTCCCTGAGGGGATCCCCTCTCTCCTGTCCCGGGATGGTCTCCCGCTTGGCCGCCTCTAGGTGTGTATAATCCCTTTTTCTTTAAAGCGTTCCACAGCGATTGTATCTCCCCTGCGCCACTCCGAGAGCCCCGATCCCGCCCCGTGGCTCTTCCCGGCGGAGCACCCCTCAGGGCAGAGGGGATCCCCCCGCAGACAACCTGCCCCCCTCCGCTCCTCCTGCCGGGGGTTGTCTCCTCCCCACGCACGGGCTTCCCAACACCCCTCAATTCCCCTGAGCACGGACGCGGGGCCGCTTCAGCTGGAAAGCGGGAGCAGCGGAGCAGAGTCCTCCCCGCCGCCCTCAGAGCCGGGTCCTCCCGCCGCCCTCAGGGGGCTCCCGGCGGGAAGGGGCTCTGAGGCGGGAAAAGCCCCCCCGGCCGCCGCGGCCGCAGCGCCTCCCCGTGAAGGTGCGGGTGGCATTGTGCCGGTGCTCATGTCCCTTCTTCCGGAAAAAAAAAAAAAAGGCTCCGGTGTGGCTTCTCCTCACCCCCCGAGCGACAACGACCAGCCGGGATTTAGGTGTCGAGAGGCTGCAGTCTGGTTGGAAAATCCTTTATTTGCTTCCTAAGCAAAGAGGGTCACGGGGTAGAGCCCAAGCATCCTGTCGCCGATTCTTTCCACTGGCGGACTGTGTTTTTTTTCCAAATTCCCTAATTCCAGAACTACGAGATCATGAATGAGCAAAACGTTGTGTCCGTGTTGCTTTTACATGCCCTCTGCTCTAACAATTTGCTTTAACACACGTTGCTTCCCTCATCTTTCTCTTCACAGTAGCAAGCGCTGATCCAGCCGAGAACTTTATTCCCAAAATAACCGGTATCCATACAGCTCCATGCCTTTGAAACAGACATTTCCTCTCCAACCGCTGAAATGCCCAAAAGGTTTCAAAGTTTGCACTAAACCAGCAGCTTGTTGTAATGCTGTTACGGATGGACTATAAATATAGAAACATCCTGAGGGCCCGTTGTTGCAAATATCTTTTTTTTTTTTTTTTATTAAGGTTTGTCATCCATACTGCAGTGAACAAATCCACTGAAGCCCAACAGATCCATTGTTCCCAATAGTGAACGCTACACACAGGAATTGTATAGAACTGAGCCTTCAAATGGCTTTCTCTTCAATATTTCTGCCTTTATAAGCAAAGCTGGCTAAACAACTACTTCTAATACTTTAAAAATACTATTAATTGAATCAAAATTTAGTTATCAAGATACAGTTCCTATTTATTTTTAAGCAACCAATAAAAACTGAAATCAATGAGAATACATCCAACCCCTAAAATATTTAAAATACCATATGGAATGAAGGTCATCATATAAGCTAGAAATAGGATTTTAAGGCTTGTAAGAGAGATTCACCATGGCACTTATGTTTGCTACCCTTCTGTGCTGGAATAGCACCTGGGAAGTAACTCTGAAGCAAAGCATTGTATTTTTTTGAAGTATAAATGCTGTAGGCTTCACCACTGTTTCCAACATATTCTGAATAGAATATTCCCCCCTCGCCTGCCCTCACAAGTCCCTGAATACGCTTGGTGAGTTGCAAGTAAATAGGAGTCAGTTTAAAATTGCTCAAGTATTTGACCAGTTAAACCAACCAGAATTACATGAAAAATAAAGAAAACTGCCTTTTTTTGCATCTACACAGCTGTAAATGAAGATTATTTATGAAACCCTATCCAGCTGTTCTACATCCATGGTGCACTTTGCTGTATATAACTTAGGTATCCAGCATAAACTGACAGAATTCCACTGGAGCATATCCTGCATGCTCTGCACTTTCCAATTTGCAACTCATGAAAAATATTTATTCATACAACTTGTTTACTGATAGCAAAAATTGAATATACCATATTTTTGCTAATGGAGTAGAAAAAACACATACTTGCTTTCCCCACTCTTCTGTTCAATAATATTTTCACAGAATGTAAAAACCATGCTTTCACTGTAGAATTTTGCTAATTTCAAACTGTTACTCTCCGTGAATTGGTTGCATCTCCATCACAGCTATCAGGTATGTAACTATTATTATACTATGTTTTCAAATTGATGAAGTAGGTTGTAGAGCAGTTTCTTGACAAATTCATCAAAGAAGTTTTGGGTACTGATGCAGCTATGAATTCTCATTCTCTTTTTTATTTTTTTTTCTTTTTATTGAAAACTAGAAAAGAAATTGCAAAATATTTAAAAAGAAAGGTCAGGAATAAATTTTGTTAAATTAAGTTAAATATCAGCAAAGACAACACCAAAACCAATTATGCTACTCAATATGATCAGTAAGACACTAAAGTCTGACAATCTTGATTTGTCAAGTGAAACGGTGCTATTTGGCTCAAGTCCTCTGTCTCAATTTAGCTGTGCCAGCCTAATGACTGTAGCCTTGTCCTTAGAATTCATTGCAAGAAAACTGCCTTTTCAGAACGTGAAATTTCAAGGCTGAAGGAACGCTGTAATCCATCATGTTTGTATCATGCACTGTAATGTTAAAATTTCCACTCTGAAGGTAGCTCACCTTGTAACATTGATTCATCAAAGGTCATAATTAATATTCCAAAGAGAATTTACTGCTTTACTAGAAAAAGGTTCATTTTGATACTAGTCCTATGAACAGGATATTGGTCATCAACCTTATGAAACTGTATTTTTCCAATTACCTTTTTGGTCATCTTATTCACACGTGTCACAAAACCACCATCATTAAAAGTATTAATAAAAAAACTTGATGTGTGAAAATACTTTCAACACTTCTTATCCCAACTGCTTCATTGGCAGCCCTAATATACATAGTTCCTATGTAACCACGTAATTTTGAAATAGCTTAAATAAAAACTTCAATCCTTCCCTTTGTTCCAGAGTATTCCATATTGTCCCCCATAACCAATACCGATAAGCTTATTCATTGGTAATAAACATTTTATTTGGTATAACAAAAATAGAATTTCAACTTAACCCAATGTATTTTAAATCAAAAGGAAGCTAATATTTCTCTGTATGCATTACATGTGTTAATTCCATATTCCCAGCAGAGTATTCAAACTGATTAACAAATTAAAAACATCATGCAGAATGTACTCTGTGTTATGATCAGCTTCCATGTGTATGCGAGAAACAGTCCTGGAGTGATCCAGTGATATGTTAGTCCTTCAAAGCTGGGCCTGGACTAAAACAGTCCGGAAAATCACTATTTAGTACAAGCTTACTAACAACTCAATAGCATTTCTTGAGATGCTACTACTTTAATATTTCCTTCCATTTTTCTCTTTGTTTCTGCCTTTATAAACTCTTTTATGATCAACACAAAGTAGGTCTCATAGAAGAAGGAAGCTTTTCTGTAAATAATTTTTTTCTCTTGTAGCCTCCTACAGAACTAAATTGAAAGAAAAATACTGCTGTAAAATGAAGGGGTTTTAAAATTATGTAAAACATGATTTTAAATGTGAAGCTAGGACTATATTTTCCCCTCTGCAGCATCTTACATTATTCCAATTGAATTTCAACTGTCAATTTATTGCCACATTTCATAAGGTCTTTCTACAGTTCTTCGTATGTGGTTCTCCTTTTTACTACTCTAAATGAGTTAATATCACCAGCAAACTTGGTCACCTTGCTATGCATTCTCCTTTCCTGATCATTTTTGGATGTGTCAGGTTCCTTTCAGGACCAGAACTGGGAAATACAACTAAAATTACTGTTCCAAGAAGCTTAATACAACAAAAATGTAGTATTTATAGTGCAAAGTGTGTGAAGATTCACTGGGAGAGATCCAGAGGGCATCGTGTCTAAAGCTGAGAGTAACAGGGAAGTACAAGACAAAGATCCCTTTTGGGAAAGGGAACCCCACCATCTTTTCCCTGCACTGGTCTATTGCTGCTGCCTGGCTACCACAATGACCAGCTCTGATTTCCATGAGTAATAAACTCTTCTGTTGCTTTCAAAGGGAATTCTTTTACACCTTGAGGGATATGAAAAGAACAGGCTTAAAAGGCATTTAAGAACTTAAGACAGTCCTTTTTAACTGTGGGGTGAATCATGCTGCTCCATGACCCCTTTATTTTGTCCACTGCAATGAAGTCCCTGCTTGACTGCCTCGTCCTACGCATTTGACAGCTGTCACTTTGAATAAAAACTGTTGTCTATTGGACTTGATATTTTGGACACATTCTCTTCCTATCACCTGATACACTGATCATACGGCTCCATTGCTGTCACTGTATCATTCGCTGCATATTATGTCCCTGTACAGCCTCAAAGATGTTCTCATTTTCCAGCTGAAATACCTTGTTTGCAGCTTAATTCCAAAACAGAAGCGGCTAAAAAGGCCATTTGTATACAGAGCACCAAAAACAGAGATATAAAGAATCTGCATCGAATTTTATCTGTTACTATCCATCTTCTTCATAAAGGGCAGTGAAAATAGTTCTGCCTGCCAGACAGTTCAAAACCTCTTTGTTGAAAATCTGCAGTGCTGCTGAATTCAGGTCACACACATCCAAAAGCACTCAGATGCAGTGTTCTTCTTTTCATTCTAGCAGGGCAATTAACTCTGTCCATATGATCTCTAATCCTGTTTAACTTTTAATCTAGATACTGCACAGAACATACAGGTTTCTTCACAGAGTCACTCAAAAAAAATTTAGTTTGGAAGGGACCTCTGGAGATCATCTGGATCTCTCTGCTTAGAGCAGAGCCAGCTTTCAAGTTACATCTAACTTCAGTCCTTGATCAGGCTGCTTGGGGCTTTTCTAGTCAAGCTCTGAATATCTCTAAGGTTAGAGATTCCCCAGTGCCTCTGGAGTGCTTTCTACAAAAAGCTGGTTATAGCACTAAATTTTAAGCAATCCATCTTCCCTTTTCCACTGTTGCTGTCTTCTTTTACTCTCTATGCTGATCACATAAGGACTAACTAAACCATGTGTAATTAATCAGTAACACACATAGAGCTTCACTTAGTCTTACAGAGTCATGTATTTCAGATAAAAAGTTATTTTTGAATAACAGATTACCTTTTAAAAAAACAACTTTTCTTCTTTAAGCACGTCATGAAGACACAAAATACCTGCACTTTTTATTTTCCTCCGGAGTACTGTTCACAGCTAAGAAGTTGCTTCAGAGCCAAATAGGACAGCAAAGTATTAGCCATATCTACATATCAGTAGTTTTTTTATATCATTGGAAATAAGGCTGGTTAACAACAAACACGGCACCCCTTCTGCCATTGCTAACAGAGTGTACTGTGGAAGTTGCAGGGCTTACCTCCTCAAGCAGCTTCTCAGACAAATGGAGGCATTTAAGAGGTGATAAAGTATTGCAGAAACTCACAGAAGTGCAGTTTATGTTGGGAGGTTTGCAGTATAAAAGCTAAGTGTGAGCTGCACCCACACAATATTCCTCCAAAACACAGTGCAAAATATCAGTAGGACAACTGAGGCATTCCACAAGGTAATTTTTTCTCTATATCCTCTGCATCTCAGTTCCCCTATGAGAAAAGGACAACAAGCACAGATACTGTGCTTGTATGTGATACATACACTGTCTTAAAGCAATAAGAGGGGCGTAGGTTAATGATTTGGGTCTCTGAACTTTCACACAGAGCTATTTAAAAAAAGTGCATGATGCATCATTGCATGATACTTTGGGGATGTATCAGAAACAGGAAAATAATAAGCTCTTCTAATTCTCTTATCAGGGGAATTCTGAAGTCTTGTTCAGCCACTTCCCATCTAGCTTCTTAAAATTATCCATATTATAATGCCTGTTCCATTGGCAAGGGCAGATGAAAACTGTGTGCAAGATGAAAGTGTGTTTTGAAGCAGAATATAAAAAAGCTGAAATGCACCTCTGAGTAGTGTGTATTTAGTTTACCTTTGAGCATCAGACTTCATATGAAAACAAACTGATGAGCTTGACAAAGCCTTTATTTGTTCTCTTTTTATTTCTGAAAAACCTGTACTGAGAATGATGCTGTTTGACATACTCATAAATTACTTATTATGTAAGAAAGATCACAGTTATTGGATATACTCAAAGTGATAGTTGGTTGTGAAGAATCTCAGAATCATCCTGCAATACTAAATGACTGCATAATACTACTATAGATCAATTTCATTATTTATAAATGAGAGTTAATATGTAAAAAATATAACCCTCTCTGTACAAGTACATTTAGTATATATTTACTAGCTACTACTAGTCTGTAAAAAAATATGGTGGAATTTACAGAAAACCTCTGAAAACAGTAATTCAACATCCACAAGAAGTAAAAAAAAAATGAGAAAAAGTAATAAATTATTTGGAAAATTTTATTTCACTAAACCACAGTATGTCCAAATCTTTAGCAGTGAGTCATCCCACCTGAAAAAAACCCTAAATTAATAGCACTGGAAAATGTAGAAAAAGCAACAATGGTGATCAATGTAAAAGAACTTTCAGATTTTAAAAAAAAATGTTCTGGGAGTTTTAACTGAAGAAAGATCACTAACGGTGAACAAGATATGAGTCTATAAAGTCTTTGATAGCATAAAACTGGAAGCAAGGAAAGGAGTATTCATAGTAGCTGAAGGGTTGTCTTATTGGATCTTACCCAGGTCGGTTCAGCCCAGCAACAAAAATCTCAAGCACATGTAGAGAGGGTCAGACTGGGATAAAGCATGTGCACATCCCAAGAAATCTCAGTCTGCAATCATTTCTAGTTTGGTCACTGTCTAATAGTGACTATATAGTCAGGATTTCTATAGATTTATTTTCTATACTTAATAGAAATGTAGAGATAGAAATAGGGAGTTGGGGTTATTCAGCCTGGAGAAGAGAGGGCTCCAAGGTGACCTTGTTCCAGCGTTTCAGTACCTGAAGGAAATCTACAAGAGAGCTGGAGAGGGACTTTTCACAAAGGCAAATAGTGACAGGACAACTGAAAGAGGGTATGTTTACATTTTCAAATTCCTCACTTTGATGGGGTGAGGCACTGGAACAGGTTGCCCAGAGAAGTTCTGGATGCCTATTCCTCCCAATTTTAACAGCCAGGTTGGATGGGTCATTGAGCAACCTGGTCTAGTGGAAGGTGTCCCTGCCCATGGCAGGTGGGCTGGATCTAGATGATCTTTGGTCCCTTCCAGACCAAACCATTCTATAATTTTATGATTTCTTTCCAGTCTCCCTGTAATTCCACATAAACTTTTAGCACCCACATAATGTAGGAACAAAGAATTGCACAGCTTCACCTCAATAATGTTAAGAACAATCCCTTTTTATTTACTTGGAACCAGTGCTCTGCTTTAGTGCTTCACTGTTTTGTGTTGGAATACACAGTGAACTCAACCTCTACGCACCCTTGAAATGCTATTCATGTTTTCAGCCCTCTATCATATCCTGGGCCAGGTATCTATTTACAGACTGAAGAAGAGCCTTGTTTGGTCAATCCCACTACAGAAGAAATTCCACACTTTTGACCATCCTTGGTGCCCTTCTCTGAGCCTTTTTAAATTCTACCATATCCTCTATAAAATGAGGGATCAGAAGTGCATATAATGGTCAAGCTGCAGGTGATTCACATATTTAAACAGCAGAATATTAATATTACTGGATTTTGAGTTTATTTATTATAATTTTAAAGCTTTTTCTTGGTTTCTTGACTGCTGGTGACCACTGACATTTTCGTTGAGCCATCTATCATAACTTGAAGAGCTTGGCTCCTCTGTAGTAAGGGTCACTTCAGAGCCCATCACTCTAAATGTGAATCGAGAACTATTTTTTCTCCTCCGCAGCAGTTTACATTACTCCAAATGAAATTTCAAGTGCCAGTTTATTGCACCACCTCACAAGGTCTTTCTACAGTTCTTCACACATGGTGCTCATTTTTACTACTCTAAAGTAGTCAATATCATCACCAAACTTGCTATGCCTTCTCCTTTCCGGATAGTTTCTAGATGTGTCAAATAGGGTATTCTTTGCAGGACAAGAACTGGGACATAGCACAAAAATTATTGTTCCAGGAACTTAGTACAAACAAAACACAGTATTTTTCATACATAATTAAATTATGGAGCTCATGGTAGCACGTAGCAATGAGGCTCAAAGGTATGAGAGGTTTAAACACTAACTGAGGTAAATTCAAGAATGGTACTTCCATGAAGTATTAAGCACAATGCCTTGACTGCAAACTGGGATTCAAAAAATTGTAAATATTGATTTTCAGAAGCTAGAAGGTACTAAGTGAATTATTTTATATTTGCATACTTTCTTTTACACCTTCTCTAAACATCAGCTACTGGTCAGTGTTGGAGACAATATACTGTGCCACCTGTGTACAGAGCAAATGTCAACTGATCCAGTATGGACATTTTTACCCTTTGGTATTTTTTTTTTTTAATTAGGTACATATTTCAGATTGTTATTACTGTTTTAAAAATGTGCTGTATTTTTACATATTCACAAGATACTGTATGCTGAAGTGTGCCAGTAATAAAAGATAATCAAGCCTAAATATTAATGAAATGATAAATCACTGGTCTTACAAACTTAATGTCCATTATACAGGTTGAATATCCATCCCTCTTTAAATCTGTTAAAGATTTTTATATGAGTTCTTCCTTGCTTTTTTGATTATTCCTCTTTGAAATGTTTTCAAAAATGTGTCTCTCCAACAGAAGAAAAAAAAGGAATGCTGATCTTTCAGCAGACAGAACAGCATAATGGTACATTTTGTTCAAATGATAGAAAGTTTTGACTTTCAGAGCAATTGACTGGAATTTGAAGAGCACATTACTCCATGGCAAATGTTTCAGAGGGAGCTTTCAGTATATATTAAGATCCCACAAATTCTTCAAAATTAAAATGTCTTATTTGGACTTCAGAAATTCTTTCCTGTAATAGGATTACAATTGAAGAAGTCATATTTATTATCAAATTCTCTACTCCCAATTATTCACATGTGCAGTCCATGACTGAAGCTCTCCTCCAGACATGTTCTTCTGTTCCTATATATTAGCAATGATAAACATTTTCTGAATTCTTTAATTTACTGTGATTGTAGCACATTTGCCAGCCATGAAGCAAGACTTAAATACTAAGAAATCAAATGTATTGTTTACGCTGTAAGGGACTAGGAACATTTTAATTAATACATACGTTATTTTTCTTTTTTTGTTCTCCCTCACTATCCTGATAGAGGGTATTAGTCGTGGGTGTAAAACCTGGGTGTAAAACACATTTGTTCAATAAAGTGCATCTTTTCACGCGTTTAATATGGAACCATTAGGAGTAGATTATGGTTCATTATGAATAAATTATCTTCTATATTAAAAATTACGACTAAAAGATGAATGATGCAAACAAGAGTGACAGAGCTGAAACTCACTTAAGAGAGAGTCACAAAAGCAGGAATAATGTTGACAGCATTTGAGAAAACTGTAGGTTAATGATGAAATACTCTAAATGGCTGATAATCAATATTCAAATATTTTTACCTGTGAAAGCAAAATTAAAAATAATCTGTAATTGTCTGTCAATAATAACACTTTGACATCTTGTGCAGTACTTGTAAGGTGAAATCAAATGAATCTAAAATGTTTTATCCAAATCAATTTTAAATATAGTGGATGGTACTTTTCTCTTAGCATCTTTTCAAGTTATCTTAGTATGGATGAGATTCTCTAATTATAATAACATATAAAGTACTGTAGATCAAAATGCATATTTTAATTTTTTAGCACGCAAGACTCCAGTCTAGGAAAAATTAATATCAGGATACCTTAAGGAATGGAAGTGATGATAAAAATTGTTATATGACCATTAATATGAGCAATACTCTACCTGTTAATATCAAATACAAAATAAATAAAAATAAATTAAATATATTTCATTTTTAGGAAGGGAACAGTGTAAAATACTGGTTATACAAGATAAAAACAGTCTAGGATTCTTTGGTTTTATTTCTTTAAAGCAACCAGACAACAGGTTATTACATTTTTTAAAAAAAATCACTGCCTTTTTCCTATTATCTTGGAAAAAAAGCAGCCCTCTGTTCATGTATTTTCATGTCGAAAATGCTTTGTGATACATACCATGAAGTCACAGGATAGCTACAGTGTTAATTTACACACGTCTATTTACTTACAAAAATCTTCTCCACAGACATAGAAAAACACTGGAAGAAAGGAAAAGCAGTAAAGTAGGCAAACACGGGGATGAAATGCTCATTCATCGCCACTCAGTTCTGCTCATCCTGTTGGGTGGGCTGGAAGGGGGGATATTTTCCAATGGGAGTATATTTTCCTGTGATCCCCGGGTTTCCTGGCACTACTGTATATTGCAAGAGCACTGTGTCTGTCTTCAGCAAGCCCCAGGAAGCAGGCAGAGTGTACAGGCAGGTAGGCTATTCCTCTATTTCCCAGCATGTAGTGATTTGATACATCTGAAGGTCAACACGATAAATGAGACATCCTAGCAACTGGTAAATGGTTTCCACACTAACTGCCTGCTAAAACAACTGCTACACTATGTTGATTTAATAAGCAGTTTGCTTTTAAATTCAGCAATTATTTTTTTCTAATCTATTTTAATCCATTCAGGTGTTGCTAGTTTGAAAGAGATATGGAATTTCAGTAATATTTATGGTGTGAATAGAGATCAGTTAATTATTTTAAACAGAATCTCCCTTTTAAACGTTTTCCGAGTCTTGGGGGAAAAAAAGTATGGGTGGAGGAAAAAGAAATTACACAAAGTCTATTGGGTCCATAAATAGAGGAAGACTTTAATGTGCTTTTTACAAGAATATGAACAGGAATTTCTGTTCAATAAAAGCCTTATGGGAAGAAAAATTTTTTAAGAACATTGAACTTCTTTTTGAGGTTCATGCTGAACCATTCCAAAATGAGATAACTTCTGGCTCCTACTTGGCTTGTTTACATGGTCAGCTTTTAACATGAGAAAGACTGCTGGCATTTATTCTAAAGTATCTTGTAAACTGGTCAGCGTTGTTCTCACATAAAAGATTGACCAATTACACATTATATTGTTTTTATACCTGTATGAAATTATTGTATGTGTTATTGTATATCATTGTTATGCACATTTATACAATTTTATATAGGAGACATTTTTATCTGTAAACACAGGTGGACATTAAAAATTACACTTCAGTAGGTCTTTACAAAACTCCTGCATTCAAGCTCCATTTCAACTATGGATAGAAATTTAGAATAGACTCAACATTAGGCAAGAAAGCTGATTAAATATCTATAAAACAGTTCAATGTGCCAATAAGCATCTATGAAATAGCTCAGATGTCTTAAACATCAACAAATTGGTAAAACAGACCAATCCATAAGAATGCTAAAAAGTCCCCAAATTACCCAGCTGCCTAAAGAATAACTAAGAGACAGATAAGTAATCACATAAAAAAAATTATAAACAAATACTGTAAAGAGGAGAATAAATCATTTCACACATGAAATTTGGCAGTAAATAATGTAGATTTAACATTACGTGCATGTACGTAGTTGCACATTCATGCACAAATTACATATATACGTTAACCCACATATAAACAACTCAGGTAGACCATAAGATAATTTCTCAAGAGAAAGAGCAGAATCTCAGTTATGCTACTGCTCATATTAAATTAAATGGGATAAAACAATTTTTAGTCTATCACTGGTTTGAAATGGCATCAGAGTTAAGGATCAGGAATTACTGTCTGTTTTGCAAAGACAAAGAATCTAGAATATAATATGACATTAAAACCTAACCCACAGCTTTCTTAAGATATTGTGTCTGAAAGGGATCATCCTGGTAATATGCAAATGAGCTCTAAACCCCGTGCCCTTTCACTGTGTAGCTAATTATCACCTCATTTCTGTAATTTAAGAGTTAGTTAAATGTCCAGTGTGAGAGATTCTCATCTAGATGGTGATTCCTCTAAGACTCTAAGGCAGAAAAGATATGTTGTCATGTGGTGGTATCTCCCCAGTTACAAAGAGAGTGTAAAACAATTTGCAGTAATGGCAACTTCTTCACAATAAAGATTAAATTAAGTACAATTATTTCCACCTAAACTTCTGAAATAACATGCTGTAGGTCCAAGAGGTAAATCTGCATTTGACCTATTATCCATTTCTTACTGTATTTATCTAAAAGTTAAGATTAAAACCAGAGCACTGATTAGGAGATTATTAGACTTAAATGATGGCACATGGAGTGGATCTCACTGTGTGTTTTAAAATACATTATGTCTGCTGAAGATGAAATATAATCTAAATTAATGCAAATTCAACAGTGAAGCAACTGGGTTGGTGGTGTAGATCCCACAGATTTAAGCACCAGGACTGCCATTTTTACAATTAGGTATTTTCTTGTCAGTCTGAAAACTACAGGGTGCTTTCCATGTAACCTAATTTAGGACATCTGCATCTGAGCTAACCACTCAAGGTTCCCTTTATAGACAGTGGGAAAAAATAGGGCCTTCAGGGCTGACACTAAATATCAAGTGTTTTAGATGTTCAAGCTGAGATAAAAGATTAAAAATACCTGTTTGTTTCAACTGACTATGTTGGCAGTACCATGTGGCTACCTGAAATGTAGAGGGCTACTCCAATGGCTAAATTCAGTTACATGAGGAATAGCCAATGCATTTGCAATTAGATGCTAATCATTTGGGAAGTTAATAAAGTATTGCTTCAGAAAAGGCTGGAGAGAAAATAGTGAGAAAAGATTGTGTAGCAAACTGCACTGCAGAATGCAAGGTCATGAACTGTTAAATATTTTGCATCTAGGAAGCTGTTGGACCAGGAATTCAAGAAATCTGGACTCAGGAATGCATTAGCATGAGTATCCTGTTGCTGAAACCCAAGTCAACTCAATCACTATTACGCATCTCTATCTGAAATAGCATTATGAAGCACAGACATGTCTTCATAGAACAATAGAATGGGTTGTGTTGGAAGAAAACTTAAAGAGATCCTGCACCTTGGTCAGGGCAATCCCAAGCACAAATACAGGTTGGGAGGAGAATGGATTGAGAACAGCCCTGAGGAGAAGGACTTAAGGGTATTGGTGGATGAGAAGTTTGACATGATGCAGCAATGTGAGCTTGCACCTCAGAAAGCCAACCATGTCCTGGGGTGCATCAAAAGCAGCACAACCATCAGGTCGAGGGAGGTGATTCTGCCCATCTACTCTGCTCTGGTGAGTGCACCTGGAGTATTGCGCCCAGTTCTGGGGTGCCCAACATAACAAGGACATGGACCTGTTGGAGTGAATCCAGAGGAGGCCACAAAGGTCATCAGAGGGCTGGAGCATCGCTTCCACGAGCACAGGCTGAGACAGTTGGAGTTTTCAACCTGGAGAAGGCTCCAGGGATACCTTACAGCACCTTCCAGTACCCAAGGGGGGCCTACAGGGGAGATGAAGAGGGACTTTTTACATGGGCATGTAGTGATAGGACAAGGAGGAATGGCTTTAAACTGAAAGAGGGCACGTTTCAATTAGTTATAAGAAAGAAATTCTTCACTTTGCTGGTGGTGAGGCACTGGAACAAGTTGCCCAGAGAGGCTGTGGACTTCCTATCCCTGGAAGTGTTCAAGGCCAGGTTGGATGGGTCTTTGAGTAGAAGGTGTCCTTGCCCACGACAGGGGAGTTGGAACTGGATAATCTGTAAGGCCCCTTCATATCCAAACATTTCTATGATTCTGTGATTAACTGAAGCAAAATATACTCAACATTTCCTTAGACCCTATTAAAACTGATTAAAAGATATTATAAATTTGGTAAACTAAAATATCTACTCTAAGCCCTTTATTAGTTTCTGGATTTATTAAAATTAATCCAACTCATTATTGCTTTCAGTTCTTTGCTGTTCATGCTGTGGTATAGTGTTGTGTTACAATATACTACCCAGTTAGCAGCAGCCTGCAGTCACGTAATAAAGAGCTAGGGGCAATCTTTTTTTCACAGTGAGTTGATTTTAAACTAATGTGACTTAACGCCACAATTTTTGGTTCATCTCCCAAATTTTAGACACTGATGGCCTCACTACTGAACTAAACAGCACCTGGGAATGACTTTAAGTATGCTGACCCGTACTTTAGACATCATGTAGAAAATAATTATGGGTACAAAAATCATGATCATAAAGAGTCTGAAAAAGGAAGATTATTTGTTCAGTTTATTTAATGCAAAACATTAAATAAACTACCAAGTTGTTAAAAATAAATAAAAATCTATGTTAAAAATAAAAAAAATATTTTATGCACACAGGAAACACTTATTATCACTATATTATATCTAATTTCAATAAACTAGCAAGTGTATGAATATTTTTCATTAATCTCCAGACACATAGATATCTCAGAAAACCACAGACTAATAAATACAGCTAGAGAAGTTTAGAATGTTTATTTGAGACAACAGTTTTGCAGAGTATCTGCTGCATTTGTTTAAAGTGTTCTGGCTTGCTACATATTCATTTGTTTATGACAGCCACACCAGACTGTTCTCCCTTCAGCTTTGTTTACTTTCCTATCAATCCTAAACAAATCACAAGAGCGAGAAAAAACATTAAAATTCTCCTTCTCTTACATAAGATAATAAACCATATTTAAAATTTAATATGTACTCAGCTACCTTTTCTTAACTTTTGGTAGAACCCTCCTCTGGGAGCAACCAGCCATTCTGGAAGAGGGCTTGTGTCCCTGCTAACAGGCTGCTCAGTGCAGTGGAGAGCATGGTATGTTTTCAGGGAGGACTGAACAGTGATGCAGGATGATCAGACAGGGACCTGAGACAGAAGTCAGAATGGCTGGAAATTTAACAGCAAGGGCTTCAAAGGGGAGTGGAAGTTATTTAGGGAGGCTCAGAGAAGAAGAAACACTTCAGAATAGTGTCTGCTGTCCGCCTAAACCACCCAGGATGGTTCTCAGAGGTAAATGATTTCTAAGCTCATAATGTTTTAGGAGGTAGGTTCTGAGAACACCCACCCTCATCATCTTATCCTCTTCATATCAAATAAAATAATCCCGGGCACTCTCTGAGGTCTGGCTTTGGGGAAAAGCCCATGAATTTTGCAGCAAGCATACATGGTGACAGGATATGCTACAGAATACTTGTTTAGAAGCTTTTTTTTTCTCTTTTTTTATCAGATGGAAAAAATCAGTATAGTTAGCCCAGTATTAATATCTTTTTATATTATGTATTTTAATCAATATTTATGAATTAGCGTCTTCAAAGTTACATCAAATTAATATGCTGATACTGCACAGTTGGTTTTCAGTGTGGCACTACATTTTTTGGCACTGCATATGAAAAATGGGTACTATATTAATGGCATGGGTAAATAGTTCTTTTCACATATCTTAAAGTTTTTTAACTGTAGAACTCACTGCAATAGGAAGAGCAGAGCGAGAACACGTGAACTACTATGCAGACACCAAGGACAGTGCAGAATGAGGGGGAGGAGGTATTCCAGGTGCTGACACAGATTCCCCTGCAGCCCAAGGTGCTGACCATGGTGGAGCAACTGTGCCCTGCAGCCCATGGGGGACTCTGGGGGAGCAGAAACCCACCTGCAGCCCGCACAGGAGCCCACCCAGGGGCAAGTGGATGCCTGAAGGAGGTTGTGGCCCTGTGGGAGGCCCCTGTGTTGGAGCAGGGTCCTGGCAGGACTTGCTGACCTGTGGGGAGAGGAGCCCGTGCTGGAGCAGGTTTTCCTGGTAGGACTTGTGGCCCTGTGGGGGACCCATGTGGGAACAGCCTGTGCCTGAAAGACTGCACTCCATGGGAAAATTACTCATCTTGCAGCAGTTTGTGAAGAATTGTTGCCCATGGGACAGACTCATGCTGGAGAAGCCCATGAAGGAATGTCCCATGGGATGGACCCTACGGGAGCAGGGGAAGGACTACTCTCCCTGAGCAATGGCAGAGACAACAACTGACCGTAACCCCCACTTCTTGTGTCCCTTCACCACTGGGGAGGAGGAGTTAGAACTTGGGAATGAGGGAGGGATGGAGGATGGAGTTTTTAAGATTTATTTTACTTCTCATTCTCCTGATCTGATTCTGTTAGTAATAAATTTAATTAATATCCCCACTTTGAGTCTGTTTTGCCTGTGATGGTGATCAGTAAGTGATCTCTCCCACTCCTTACCTCAACTTATGACTTCTTTGTTATATTTTCTCTCCTCTGTCCAGTTGCAGAGGGGAGTGAGAGAGTGGCTATAGTGAGTACCTGGCATCCAGCCAGGGTCAATCCACTACATTTGTTTAACACATCTTTTCACTGATGGTTCTTTCTGTTGGTTATGAACTGATTTTATGTCCAGTAGCCTACTTTCTGAGATGCATCTCTGCTCTTTAGCAGTACATCCTGCTTTTGCGATTATGGTCCAAGAGTGCTGATTCACTGCTGGTTTTTCAAACCAAACTGTACTAAAAAGTATTACCTCTGAAATAAAGACTATTATAAGAAGTCATCGTGTCTCACAGTGCAGTTTAATTATACAAAGACAACTACCTATGTATCCACCAATTTTCGGGTACATTTTGTCCATAAGTAAACAGTTTGCTGCAACCTTTACTCTCCACCTACTTTTCCCATCATTTATTAGTAGAAAGTACAGTCATATCACGTCATCATACAGATCTGTACGACAAACATTAATAATAAAAATAATGGAAAAAATTACAAACTGAGTAAGATAATCTGGTGTCAAAAAAAAAAGATTAGGTAGCACCTTGTTTGGTTTTTTCAAATTGAATTATTTTTTGGTTTTTAAATTTAATTATTAATAAATCTGCTAACCTAGCAGCAATTTGTGGCCTTTTCCTCCATTTTTATTTCACTACTTGCTTTTATTTCTACAGCTGCATTCCAATTTTTACATGTCACCATTATAATATTTTAGCAAAGACCAATCACTTGCAGACAAAATAAGCAAAAGAAACCCTGTTGGAACATCTCAAGAGCACATGACCGTGGTGACTTCACAAGAATTATTTTGTATATGTAAGAATTCTGCCTCAAGCTAAATGGCAGAGGAAAGCACGATGCTATGTTTAGGACATTTGTAGAAAATGAAATGCTTTTAAGTTTTGTCATTCCTAGCCTTCTAAACACCCATTATTTACTTGGAAGTTACATTTCTCAGGTCCAGAATGCCAACGATTTATTTCCGCTTGAGCAAATGCCTCGCTTAAGAGGAACAACTGGAACAGCTTCTGTGGGAAGCAGTCTGCTGGAGTGAAAACTGGGCTCGTGCCATTTAGCTTTACACGTTTCATTTAGGTGCCTAAACTTAAATATATCTTTTATTGACTCTTGCTAGCCAAGTTCCCAGCCTGAATCAGCCTATCACAGCATCTTTGTATTTGCATTGACATGAGAGGCAATGCAAGTGAATAGACAAGTATTTAGCTATCAAATGTAGGGATCTAAAGCTAAGCATTGCACACACCCCCAGTTGTGACTGTATTATACAACATTGGAGATGATGTTACATAAACGGTATTTTCTTTGCATTTCATTCCACAAGCCTGAGAAATTGATGACTAATAAACGGTGTCATTAATAAAAAGATTGAATTGTAAGTTGTTTGGTTTGACACATTCAAAGGTGATCTGCAAACATGAAATAATCTTATTTCATAAAGAATAAAAATTGGATTCATTAGTAAAGGAAGAAAATTTTATCTATATTCTTAGGGGCATTATTTAAAAAACGAATGAGAGATGAAAGTGAAAGATAATACATATACAAAAACGTCATTTTCATATAATTATATATAGCACAATAAAGAAGCAAGACAATCTATTGTCATTTAGAAACTGATAATCTCGGTCACGCTCATTGTTTGCTGTTGAGTATCAAGAATCTCACCCTTTTCCAACTGCAGTGTGTTGCAGCAGCTTCATTTAATCACAGAGCCTTGAAGCCTTGAAGCAGCTCCTTTCTGCCAATCCTTGCAGCCGCATTGCTGCTTTCAGCTCCCCATCTAATAGACAAGTACATCTCAGCGTGCAGAAACTGCATCAAGGGAACACAGAAGGGAGAAAGGAAATTGTTCCTTTCAAAGGGTCTGGCAGAACATAAAGCATACATCTAGAGATGTAGATACAGGCTCAAATTCCTTCTCATTATATTTTTTTCCGCTGTTGACCCTCATAAAGTATATACACAAAAATATTCTTAGCAACTATTAAGCATAAAAGGGAGAGGGGAAAATGCAAACCCTGAAATGCTGTTCTGCATTTAAATTGGTTCCTGCAAAACAGGAGATCATGCTAAATTAAAAAAAATAAATCTCATTACCAGTAAGCCACCTGCTGAGATAGTGAGTTCTCTCAGAGACTGCTGTGTCTTTTAATATCGAATTGTCTATTCTGGAGTAAAGAAGGGAGAGGAAAAAGGAGAAGGGGATTCTCGATTTCATTAGATTTTAAATTTCCCTCTGGAGATGCCTATCTATCTCCCTTGACAAGATCAGAGGCTTAGGGCATCACTTGGCTCCTTTCAAAGGCATAAGCAGAACGTTTAGGAGATTCAAAGCCTAGAGACCTAAGTAAGCCATGGAAGACTGTAAAAGGAGCAGGGACCCACATTTTTATGCTATTCTTTCATAAGCTAAGAATTCTTATATCTACACTGCTCATTCCGAAGTTAAAATTAAAAAAAAAAATACTCTACATAGAAAATTTTGATCATGACTTTCTTTGAATTGTTGTAGTTCCATTATGAGCACCATGTTATTTAGGTTCAAAAGCCATCTGAAGCTGCTAAATGGCAACAATTCAATTTGTAAAATCCAAAGAACTGCATAGCAAGAAAATGTAAAATTCTACTATTATCTATCTTGAGAAGGAAATGCAGTGGATGTAATTCTCCACAGTCTACAATACAATATCATTTGCATAGATTACAAATGAATGTAAAGTGGCTGAAAATGCCAATGATCTGAACTGGCAAGCTTTTACACCAAACTTACAAAAGCCATCAATAGCTGCACACAGTGTAGAACAGCACAGCGTAAAACTCGCACACTCATTGATAATGTCATTATTGCCTTTCTAATGACAACCCCGTGCATAGAACTTATTAAATTGTTGATTTACAGCAAAAGGAAGCTTCTTCATGGGCATTTTGGGCTAAGCAGTAGTAATATGAGTGGAGAGGTTTTGTACGTATATTTACTTTTTAAATGGGATTTTGTTTTGCCTTGTTTCTGTGATGTAGTACATGAAAAAATAAGCCAGTTTTCTAGAATAATACTGTAGAGTACCTTTTTTTTTTAATTAACATGTTTTCAAATGCATTTGAAAACACAGTAAGTAAGTAACCTGATATTATACAGAATTATTTAAATGTAAACAGGGAAGATTTTACATGAAAACACGCTACATAGTATCTTCTGCTTAATCTACACTTTTGCAGTAGCAGATGGGAATTTGGCCACTGAATTAGGTGAAGAAATATTATGACATATGAGAAGTCCTATTTAAATGTGGTGTTTTGTTTTTTTTTTAAAGTCAATCTCTAATTTTTGCTTTTTCAGGTAAGCAAATGTTCAGAACCTTTTGGCAAAGAATGATCACCAGTGATGTAGAAAGTTACATCATGCCTAAGTGACAGTCATCCAGCAGAGAACTAACCCTAAGCTAGTTTTCAGCCAGCTGCTGGAGATATTTCTACCTTGGCAGCTGTGGAAGAAAAAAAATGGCAGCAAACTCCAGCTAAGACACCAAGCAAATACCTGGGTTTAGAGTCAAAACAGAGCTCTGCACTCCCATAGCTACCACTAGAAGAGTTATGAAGTTGAGATGAAGTCATGCAGTAACTACAATATGGACACAGTCAAAATAGGTCACACAGAATTAACGTTGCACTGTGATGGTAAAAGACAAACTTAGAAAGAACTGAACAAGAGACAGAAAATATGAGGGGAAAATGTGGTTAAAACTCAGAAGCAGATGCTACAGCACTCTAGTTTTCATTATGCTAGAGATAATTATTAATGATCTGGCAGACCAAGCAAGCAATGAGGTAGCAAAATATGAAGACAACAGAAAATATTTTAAACTAATCAGAATGAAGAAAATATGAATCTCAGAGATGCCTAGTGAAGGGTATCACCTCATAACTGTTTGTTTTTGCTAAGCCTGGAATAAACCTAAATTTTTAGCATTTTCAGGCTGCATTTTTGCACATCTAGAAAATCAAAATGTGAACTGCAGAAGAGAGGTGCAATGGGAAATAGAAAAAAACCCCACAAACATAAAATAATAAAATTATTTTCTTACACACAAAAAGTAATTCTGGGTGCAAGATTGGCGACTTGTGCCTATATCACAAAAAGATAACTTAAGAATTCAGTTGTCTACATTAGTAAACTGAAAATACTGTCCCTTCCTGTACATTTATACACATCACATTCTGTTACAATTGAATTCTTTAAGCATTTCAATAATACACAAAGAATTATTTCCATGTATCACATATTACACAATCTTCATGCTTTTATCTTTTTTCTGAAATAATGAGTAGCTAGTTAAAAACGGGCATGGCTGAATTTACTCTTTTTTTATGTATATGTCTTTGTTTGCCTTCCTTTCACCTTCTTGCTGCATCCATCTGGTTTCTCTAGTGTTGTGTTTAGGACACGCTAAATATGCTTAATTTATGTAAACAGTAAGCGACAGAACTTGTCATGCATGAAAGTAAACATTGATGCATGTCTTTGCCTCAAAAGGGGCCTGCAATTACTTATATGCTATGCAGTGTCTAGTGAAGGAGCCCTGATCTTTTACCCCTCTCTCAACAGCAGCTACTACAGTGACAGGGAGAACAGCAAGTGCAGGGCAGCATCAGTCGGGTTTTATATTGAAGGGCAAGATCAGTTGAATTTTACATCAAAGGGCTGAACAATGTTATAAAGCTAAACTTTCTAACATTAACTTCCATGATAGTACGAGAAGCTTGTGGACAGGAGCCACAGTGGAAGTGTGGAAGATGATGCCTACACACGTGTGACAGCTACAGGCGGCTCCACGCATGGGACATCAGCGCCATCACCTCGTACCCGAAAGGAGGCTGTGGCCAGATGGGGGTCGGCCTCTTCCCTCAGGAAACGAGGGTAAGAGGATCCAGCCTTAAGCTGCGCCAGGCGAGGTTTAGGTTGGACATCAGGAAGAAATTCCTCACAGAAAGGGTGATTAGACGGGCTGCTCAGGGAGGTGGTGGAGTCAGCGCCCCTGGAGGTGTTTGAGGAAAGACTGGACGTGGCACGTGGTGCCATAGTCTAGCTGGCATGGTGGTGTTGGGTCACAGGCTGGACTCGGAGGTCTCGGAGGTCTTTTCCAACCTGATTGATTCGGTGATTCTGTGACCACCCCGCGCCGCCGGCACTGCCGGGGCAGTCCGCCCGTGCGGAGCGAAGGAGCCGCGGGTGAAGCGCTGCCCGCGGGCACCGCGCGGACCGCGCCGGGCACCGGGAGCTTCGCCGTCAGCGGCGCCCGGGCGGCCGCGGTGGCAGCCCCGACCCCCGCAGGGGCTCCAGCCCCCTCTCCCCGCACGTCCCCGACGCCCCCGTTCCCCCCGCCCCGGGGTCTTCCCCCGTGCCTGCCCCTCTCCCTCCCTCCCTCCCGCCGCGCTCCCTCAGCGCCGCTCCCGCCGCGCGCATGCTCGGGCGCGCGGGGCGGCGCGCGGGGCGGCGGTCCTGCAGGGCGGGGCGGCGGCGGGCGGCGCGCGGGGCGGGGCGGGG
>JAWMRA010000113.1:103942393-104024106 GCA_035584735.1 Pseudotriccus pelzelni
TCCAAACCTCCCTGGGCAGCCCCTGCCAAGGCCTGACCACCCTTTCCAGGGAGAAATTCCTCCTGATGTCCAACCTGGACATCCCCCAGAGCATCATCTCGGGGCACACAGTGGCCGAGCCCACAGTCCCGGGTGGGCTGGGGGCAGGAGCAGCTCCATCACCGATTCCTTCCCATGGCAGGAGGGAGAGGGACTTGCAGTGACAGCCCCGGAGCAGAGGGAGCCCGGCCAGCCCTGGTGTCCCCCGCCTGTGCCGTGCCAGAAGGAGCAGGTGGTGGCAGAAGGACACATCCAGCTCGTTTGCAACAGAACCCGTCTTTATGAGAGTGTTTATCTTCCGACAGCCTTTGATCAGCCTCCCCTGCCTCAGTTGGGAAAGGTCAAGGCCATTTGAAACCTCCCTGATTTCGGATTTAATCAATCTCACCCTGTAATTGCCGCATCCCTCATTAGCTCCCCCGGCCAGGCAGATGCAGGGCGAGGTGCCAGCTGGGAGGGACACGGGGACAGACAAACAGAGCTCCCCTGCTCCCCCCCGGGGATCCCCGGGCAGCTGTGCTGGCAGGGACAGCTGGTGACCCGGCCAGGCTGGCCCTGGGGACACGGCTGACACGGGCTGGGGGTGGCTGCCAGGGCTGAGTGGGTGGCAGTGGGGACAGCGATGGCAGTAGGGCTCTGGGCAGAAGCGTCAGCAAAGTCAGCTCTCACCCCCCCTTCCACAGGGTCACCTCCATGTCACTCAGCTCCCACCTGCCCCTGCCTGGACCAGCACCAGGAAGGATGAGACCTGTACCCCTGAAATGCATTTTAAACAACAAAAAGGGCCCAAATTCTTGTGCGATCTCTCATTAAGGTGAATGAGACATTAGAAGGGGCAGCCAGGACCCAAATGCCTCTGGATTTTATGCCATAAAACTGCTTAGTGGTGTCTGGGGCGGGTGGAAGGCACAGAGGGCACATCCCAGCACCTGGAGATGCCCAGGCCGTGCCTCTCGCTGGGCATGGCCCCTGTGTCCCTGCTGTGTCCCCTTCCCGCAGGCTGAGCTCACGGCCGGGCTCTTTCCCAACCTAAATCCATCTGTGTCAAGCTGAAGGAGCGGCTGGAGCCAGCCTGGACTGCGGGATGAGGGATGAGGACACCCAGGGCCATCCCCGAGGACAGGGCAGAGGAGCAGCCCAGGCAGGGTCGGGCCATCCCACGCCACGACCTCCTGTCCTCTCTCAGTCACAGCGCACAAAGGAGCAGCTTTGCGCTCCTCCTCTGGCTTTGGGCTCGTCCTGAGGGACGGGAAGGACCCGCTGCAGGGCTGGGGGACCACAGAGTTCCACCAGCTGCTCCGAGCAGGAGGGGACACGAGCAGCAGTGGATCAGCGTGTGCTGTCACCAGCCCTGACACTTCCAGCTGGAACAAAGCCTGGCTGCCAAACCCAGGCTGTTCAGTCCCGATTTATTGCTCAGGACCCTCAGACGAGCCAGGCACAGCGGGCAGGAGCCGGGATCTCAATGCGCCGTTGCCAAAGGCTCACCAGCGTCGGGGGTTCTGCACTGTGATTCACCGGGAATGCGAGCGGCGGCTCCCGCTGCAGCCCGACCCTGGCCCCTCCAGAGATCAACAAAATAATTACAATTATGGAGGCAAATAACGGCAGGGCGAGAAGGGGAGAGGTGGGAGAGGGAGGAGGGAACCGGCTGTAGGGAGGTCTGGCTGGAGCAGGAGCCGGAGTGGGGTGAGGAGTTCCCCCGGGAGAGCCCCTGACCCACCGGGGCTGCCCCGGATCTGGGGGGCTGGATGGGGGCTGGATGCTGCCCTGGGCGCAGGTGAAGGCGCCAGCTCCTCTCCCTCCCCATCCATCACCGCTGCAGACGCTGCCCGATTAGATCTGGCAGCCACCAGCCTGGTCCTGCCGCGCCTCGGGGTGTGGGGAGATGGTCCAGACCTGTTTGTCTGGCTAATTAGCAGAGAGCAAAGCCTTCCCCCAGCCCAGGCATCCCTGCAATGGAGCCTGGCAGCCTCCAGCCAGGCCTCAGCCGAGCCACCAAGCCACCCGTGGCTGCTGCACTGGAGGTGGGAAGGGAGAAGGCAGGGAAAGGGCAGTGCCACCCGAAGGACCCAGGAGAGACGAGCACCACGCTCATCCCTGCCCGTGCTGGCCCTGTCCCCACGGCCATGGGGCACAGTGGGGGCCCTCTGAGGGCAGGAGTGGGTTTGGGCACGGCAGAGGCAGAGCTGGTGCCTGGGGCACTCCAGAGAGAGCTGAGCATCTTCAAGAGATGATGATGAACCTCGGGGATCCTCAGGTTGGCTGCACTCAGGAGCAAATCCTTCCCCTCCTGACTGCTGTGGAACAGCAGCTGCCACCCAGTTCCCCTCCACCACGTCACAGCCCAGCCCGGAGAGCTCCAGTCCAACCCAGTCTCCCTCATTCCTGCAAAATGCCGGAGATCTCGCTGCCTGCCCTCCACGGATGTGGGAGAAAGGCCGGCTCACCCTACCCCTCCGTTGGCATCCAAACCCGGCTCCTTACAACACTCACTTCCAGGACAGGGGGTGAAAGTGCTGTTTTCCCCTGGGACTCTTGCAGAACCGCTGGGAATAGATGGCAGAAAACTTGGAAGGACTTAAAAAACCTCTCTGTGGTCACGTAACCGCCGTGCCCCTCTCCCAGGGGTTATTTCGGCCATGTGGGAAGGGGCCGTGCCTTTCTCCTCTCTCCAGCCCTGCCAGTAAATCGCTTTTCAGCACAGTGGATGCTTCCCAGGCAAAAGGACAAAGAGGAGTTTATCTGCCAGCACCAAACCAGCTGCTGGGGTACAGCGTCTCTCCGAACCAGGGACCACCCAGAGACACAGATCAGACTCTACACTAGGCTTTAATTCAACCCTAAATCTAAGCAGAATAAAAAAATATGTCTTCAAAAGGCTCAAGGACAGATTCCCAACTCAGCCAGCTGCTGCTGCCCTCCTCCTGGATGGATATCAGCTCCGATCAGCTCCTCAATACACACCGGGCCATCATTTCATTAGTTTTATGGGGGTTTTAATGAAGATCAGATCTGGGTTTAGCCAAGCGAGATTGCTGGCTGGGTTCTCCCAGCTCCCTGGCCCCAGCTTCCCACGGAGGTGGAAGGGAAGGGCTGGGAGTGGCTGGAGCCCTGATGCTCTGCTGGCAGCCCCAGCCAGCTGGCAGCACCCCGGGGTCCCTGCACTCCCCCTGCCCTGCCGCTCCATCCCCTGGCATGGGGGGAGGATGATGCTCAGGACCACGCTGGGGGCTGGGAGAAGCCTCTGCCAGCCTGGGGTGGTCTCAGTGCCAGGGCAAGGGGGTGGGGAGGGCTCAGTTTGGTGACCTGCCATGGCTTGGTGCCCAAGGGACCCAGGGAAGGGATGTGGCAGCGTCACCTACTCACAGGAGAAATCCAAGGAGGCAGCACTGGAAATGCACACAGGGAAGGCTGTACCACGTTCTTCCCACTGCCGAGGGAAGGGCACAGTCAGGACATCCCCCCTGGGCACAGGAACCAGCCAAGAGAGGATAAAACAGCTGTGAAAAGGTCACAAGGCATCAAACCCCTCTCCTGTGCCAGGCTGGCACACAGTGCTCCCTCCTGCACAACCATGGTCCTGGGGGCACGTGCAGCCAGCCCTGCCTGGAGCAGCATCCCAGGGATTGATGTTCCTCGGGACACCCCAAAGGGAACACCCACAGAGATCCAATCCCCCATTCACATCAGCCAAACCCGCTCCAGCCCCACCTTCCCTCCTCTCACAGTTACCGGGATATTAATTTCCACATCATCTATACCAGAAGGGGCTCTTTCCTGCCTCCTAAAGATTTATGAGGCTGATAACGACTCTCCCTCGTACTCCAGGACCTGATGTCTTTAGATCTGCCTTGGGACGTGGATGGTGAAGTGCAAGCAAGAACCTCTCACCACAATCAGCAGCCTCAGCACTGGGCTCTTTGTTCCCAGTCACTCTTAATTTCCTGCTTTCTATTGTCTCTTGGAGAAGTGATGGAAAGGAGGGCAGGAATAGTGATTATTTAATTGCTTTCAAGATCTCAAACAAGCCAGAACAGAGGTTGTCTGCCCCAAACCTCTCCTTTCTGGTTTTCCTCCGCCAGTCATCCTCACTGGGTCACTGCAGAGGGGGAGGCTTGGCAGGAGCCACCCGTATTGCACCAGTCCCCAGAGACCCCAAACATTTCGACATCACCTTCCCACCTCTCCCAGGTGTGAGGAGCAGCAAGGACCTGCCTTGGCTTGTCTTTGGAGGCAAGGTAAAAAATCCTGGGGTCAGGGCACTCTCAGCTTCCCGGGAGACTTCACTGGGGTCATGGCATGGCCATCAGGCTGCCATCGCCCTGTCCGTCTCCTGGTGGCCCTGGAGACATCAGGAGAAGCTGAGCCTATGGCTGGAACCGAGATGTTGCTCCTACAGCAGGAGCCAGTCAGTGAGGCCGAGGCTGTGTCAGGAGCAGGAGCAAAGGGGTCCTGCAGGATGTTTCCATCTGGAAGCCCCGTGAATCCAGGCAGGTCCCACCACGCTCTGGGGGGAATCAGGGTCCCTACACATGTCCCTGGGCCCGTGGTTTGGGCACCCTCTGGCCACGCACCAACAGCCTCTGAGAGCAGCAGAGGCTCCAATCCCAGGCACGCAGCAGCCAGAGCTGGGGAGATTCCCGGCTGGGCTCTCGGGGGGCTGGCAGGGCTGTGGGCAGGGTGGGCACTGCCGGAGAGGGAACGCAGGCAGGGTGGGCAAAGGTGGGCAGCGCAGGGTGGGCAGCGCAGGGCGGTGCGGGCTGTCCCCGCCCCGGCCCCGCAGAGCCGCCCCGTGCGGGGCGGGGCGCAGCCGGTGCGCTGGTCCAGCGGCGGAGCCGCGCCGGGAGCGGGTGCTCGGAGCGGCGCGGAGCGGTGCGGGGCTGTGCGGGACGGGCGCTGCCGAGCCGAGCCGAGCCGAGCCGAGCCGAGCGGGGCGCGGGCGCTGCCGGTGCCTCCCCGGTGCCCGCGGGGCCGGGGCGGCGGCGGGAGCAGGTGAGCGGCGGGACAGCCCCGCACGGTGCCCCCCGCGGCAGCGGAGCGATGGGTCGGCGGGTGGGGGGCTCCCCTGCCCCGAGCTTGTCGCCCGGCGGGGCCGTCCGGGCTCGGGGTGCCGGTCCCGGCTGGCAGGGAAGGGGGCTGGCCCCCGCAGAACGGCCGGGCGGCGGGGAGGGGTTTGCACCAGCGCTCGGTGCTCCCGGGCAGCAGCTGCACCCACCGGGACGCACCGGTTGGATATGGGGAGTCGTGAGGGCTCCGGTATGGCCAGAGGCAGGAGGAGCTGTGGCGTGTCCGGACAGACAGCTCGGGGAGGGGAACCTCCCTGCCCCGACCACCTCTGCCACGGAGCTTGGCAGCAGGGTGGGCAGATGCTCCCCAGGAATCCCTTCGTTTCTGTTTACTCTCTGATTTCTAGAATCTTCTCCTCTACCCCCAGAGCAAGGGAGGATGACATCTCAGCTCGTCTGAGCCAGCAGTGCCCAGGGACCTGCAGAGCCATGGAGCTGGAATACGAGCTGCCCAACACCACTGCCTTCTGGTTCTCCCCGGCTTCCCCCTTTGACAACTTCTCCCTGGAGGCTCCCACCAACACCTCACAGAACTCCACGGGCCAGCACTTCGACCTGACCAGCAATGCCATCCTCACCTTCATCTACTTCGTGGTCTGCATCATCGGGCTGTGCGGGAACACGCTGGTGATCTACGTCATCCTCCGCTATGCCAAGATGAAGACCATCACCAACATCTACATCCTCAACCTGGCCATCGCCGACGAGCTGTTCATGCTGGGGCTGCCCTTCCTGGCCATGCAGGTGGCACTGGTGCACTGGCCCTTCGGCAAAGCCCTCTGCAGAATTGTCATGACGGTGGATGGGATCAACCAGTTCACCAGCATCTTCTGCCTGACGGTTATGAGCGTCGACCGGTACCTGGCTGTCGTCCACCCCATTAAATCTGCCAAGTGGAGGCGGCCCAGGACAGCCAAAATGATCAATGTGGCTGTTTGGGGCGTCTCCCTGCTGGTGATCATGCCCATCATGATTTATGCTGGGGTGCAGCACAACCACGGCAGGAGTAGCTGCACCATCATCTGGCCGGGAGAGTCGGGCGCCTGGTACACGGGTTTCATCATCTACGCCTTCATCCTGGGCTTCCTGGTGCCTCTCACCATTATCTGCCTTTGCTACTTGTTCATCATTATCAAAGTCAAGTCCTCGGGCATCAGAGTGGGCTCCTCCAAGAGGAAAAAGTCCGAGAAGAAAGTCACCAGGATGGTCTCCATCGTGGTCGCCGTCTTCATCTTCTGCTGGCTCCCCTTCTACATCTTCAATGTTTCCTCGGTCTCCATCATGATCGTGCCCACTCCTGTCCTCAAGGGCATGTTCGACTTCGTGGTGGTCCTCAGCTACGCCAACAGCTGTGCCAACCCCATCCTTTACGCCTTCCTGTCTGACAACTTCAAGAAGAGCTTTCAGAACGTGCTGTGCCTGGTGAAGGTCAGCGGCATGGACGAGGCGGACCGCAGCGACAGCAAGCAGGACAAATCCAGGCTCAACGAGACCACGGAGACCCAGAGGACCCTGCTCAACGGGGACCTGCAGACGAGCATCTGAGGGGACGGCGGGGTCGTCCTTCCTGCGCTCTCCTCTGCCCGCTTGCTCCCAGCAGGGTGGTGGCACGTGTGGAGTCAGGGTAGGAATGCCAGCTGAGGGGAGGGCAGTGAGCACCCCGTGGGGCGCTGGGTCCTCAGCTGGGCTCTGCTGGGTTGGCTTTCAAGCACCGGGAAGGATGTGGATCAAGAGGAGCTGCCTCGCCAGGAAAACGAAGACAAGTCACTGCGCCGCAGCACATTTCAACTCTGAAGTGCCACCGTGGCCACAAGTGTAGCCGGGGTGGGTCTGCTGTCTCCCCCCTGTCACCCTCGGGGCTGGTTGGCTTTGGGGCTGTGCCCCTGCACGGGAGGGTGCACGTGGACACACGGGGAGACCTCAGGAGGAGTCGAGGCCACGGGTGCACGATGACATGGAGATGCACTGACCTGGTGGGAGCTGCCGGCGAGCTCCTGCCATCGCCCTGCCCAGGAGACGAGGATGTTCGGGGTCGCGGTTTGCCTGGGTTATCAGTTCCTCCATCGCCCCCCCCGAAGCCTCCTTGTGCTGTGTGACTGTGCTGTTCGCAGCAGCCGCCCCGCCCAGAGGGGGCACTCCAGGATGGAGGCGACTTGCCCACGGGAAGCAGCTCTGCCGCCTCGGCAGCCCCTCTGGTCCCACCGCGCTCCTGCCCTGCCTTCCAGCAGCCCTGCCATCTCCGGCTGCAGGAGAGCCCTTGCCTTCCTCCTGCCGTGACGTCACCTGCCCGCAGATTTTCTCCTCGGATGGAGGATTTTCCCCTTTTTCCCTCCCCACTGGCCGCTGCCCCTCCCGCCGCCCGCATCGGTCCCACGCTGCGCCGGCAGCCGGGATCTCTGCTCCGAGCGGCCCCGGCAGGATCTCCCAGCTCCGGCCCCTGCTGGGAAATCCTTGGAAGTATTTAAGCAGCAGCGACACGTCGGGGGTTTGGAGTACCTTTGGCACAGGCCCCTGCACCTGCCTGAGATCTGGGTTTGTGCGGCCCGTGCTCCGAGGATCCCTGGGGTGACTCCTGCCCTGCTGCTTCCAGGCAAGTCCCACTGGAGACAGGGGTGATGGAGAGGATGGGGAACGGGAGCTGGGGGGTGCTGGGGACTTGGCCCCCACCCCACCCGAGCCAAAGGGACCGGGCAGAGCAGACAAGAGGGCTTTCAGCACCTGGGAATGAGGAAGAGGAGGGCAGCACATGTCCAGCCCTCTGGACCCTGCACAGGGTGAGGGGTGGTGGGACTGACCCATCATCCGCTGTATTTGGCTTCCCAAGACTGTCCTGGAGCGCTGGGCTCTGTCCCTGTCTGCCCTCCCAGCTCAGCACAGCCCGGGGCTCTGGAGCCCTGACCGCTGGCAAAACCCCTCCTCGGACAGCGCTGCAGGAACGCGAGGGAAAGCCCAGGGGAGAGGGAGAAGTGCCGTCTTCCTGCTGGAGCACCCGGAGCAGCCTCTGTGCCAGAGGCCAGAGCTGTTCACAGGCTCTTGCTCCAGAGCTGAGCCGTGGGAACGCGGGGGTTTCGGTGGAGAAAGCAGCCGGGTCTCGCTCACCCTCCCCTTTCTGGGGTCCCCCTCGCCAGGGCATGCAGAGCCTTCACCTGGCACCACAATGATGCGGGGGGCGAGGGTGAGCATTGCCCACGAGGTGCCACCTGCTTTGGGGTGCCACCTTGCTCAGCCAACGCACC
This sequence comes from Pseudotriccus pelzelni, assembly GCA_035584735.1. Taxonomy (NCBI): domain Eukaryota; kingdom Metazoa; phylum Chordata; class Aves; order Passeriformes; family Tyrannidae; genus Pseudotriccus; species Pseudotriccus pelzelni. Next base: position 103,950,738 of record JAWMRA010000113.1, read on the forward strand.
CCCGGTCGATTCTCCGAGGGCACCAGCTCTGGGAGAAGTTTTCCCGTGGCTCTGCCCAGCTCCTGCAGCAAGAACCTGCTGGGGGCGTCACATCCTGCTGTGCCAGGCCCACCAGCTCCCCGAAGAGGGCTCAGTGCCAGGCTGGGTACCTGCTCCCCAGCTCTGCTAGGCACGCCACAGGGCTCAGGGGTTTTCTTCGAGACAAAGCAGAGCCTTGTCAGCGTTTCTTTGCTTTTAACTATTTCCTGCTCCTCTGAGGAAGGTGTGACACTGTTCAAGTGCTCACAGGCACCTCCCTGTCCCCTGGCTGGGCGCTGAGCGCATCCCAGCACCACTGAGGGGAGGGAAGCCGAGCCCATGTTCCCTGCTGATGCTGCAGGAATTAAAACACCAGCAGCAGGTCGTGCCACAGTGAAATATGGGCTGGGGATGGCCGGGAGCAGCAGAGCCCATGCTGGGATGAGGATCTGTGTCACAGCCGCAGTGATGCGTCAGTGGGGCCGTGGGCATTCCGTGCCTGGTGGGTGGGGAAGGAGGTGTCTGTGTGGGAAGTGGGGATGAGGTAGGAAGGAGGGTGTGGAGCCCCCAGCACTCACCTGCAGTGGGGCCAGACCCAGATTTGCCAGCGACTGACTTGTCCATGCATCAAAATCCCAATGGATGGTGGGGGCAGACACCTTTTCCCAGTTTGAGCCCACAGGGGTCTCCAGCAGGAGCCTCCAGCTGGGAGCACCCCCTCTCTGTGCTGGGTTAAGGTTGAAATACAGAAAGCCTGGCTTCCTAGCCCTGGGAAGGACCCGTGCCCAGGTCAGCTTTGTCCTGGCAACCTCCCCAGGCAGTGACACTCCTGGCAGCTCAGAGCTGGGATCCGAAATATTTTCCCCTCTTTGCACCCGGGGATAATGGAGCTGCAGGTGAGGAATGAGGGGCATGGGGCGCTGCCACCAACATCCCAAAGGCCACCAAGGTGGGGTGTGCCGAGGAAGGGGCACAAGGTGGCTCCTGGGAGCTGCCAGGACTCCCCACAGCCACCTTTCCACAGATCAACAGGGAAAAAGGGCAGGAGAGAGGAACATGTCCCCTTGGAGTGCCCAGGGAAGGAGCCAACAGCCACAGCCCAGCGCTCGCAGTAAAACCAGCAAAATAAAACCTTCTGCTGGTTCATTGCTGACTAATAAACATCAGCACCGCTGCTGCTGCCAGTAACGAAGTTTTCCTTCCCAGCCACTTGATTTTAGTGGGAACTTGACCTCATATTGGATCTGCTCTGCAAAGCCTCGCAGGGCTGCTGGAGGCACGATGAGAAACCTCAGCTGGTTATCGCAGAGCCAACAGACTGAGTTGTGTGCTTCGCACACAGACCGCCCCCGGGCAGGAGGGATTAGTGACAGCTCCCGCCTGGAGGGCAGGAACGGCGTTGGCGCAGACCAGAGGTGAGGGGAAGCACAGACCTGGTGTTCCATAAGCTCTCCTGGGTGCTGGGAGCCCCTTTGGGTGACGGTGCTGCCTCACCCTGGGGGGGTTTGCAGTGGGTCGGTCCTGCAAGAGACTTCCAGTCGCAGCACGGGCTGAGCGTTATCCCAGCTGCTCCCACATTATCCCAGGTGCTCCCACCTGTGCCCACCTGGCTCTGGGTGCTGTGCTGGCCGATGCCTCATGGTGCTCCATAGCCAAACCCCTCTCAGATGGGCGGGAGAGGCTGGGGCTGGACCTGGAGCCTTCCTCTTGCATCCCTACAGCTCTTCATATCAGCACGAGCGCTGCCTTGGACTTGTGTAAGATAACCATCTCCTAATGAACTGCCGTGTCTCCAGAGGGCACAGCAGAAAGAGCCTTGTCTTTGGTGGAGACTCCACAGAGAGGTCCCTTCCTTCCCAGCCCTGCCTCATGGTCCCCACCCAGCTCTGTCCCAGCAAGGAGAGCTCCCAGGCTCAGATCTGTGCCGCTGCCTTAGAGCGGCTCCCCTCTCACATCTCGGGGGGGTCTTCCAGCCCCTGCTGGGAAGGGCCGGATCTCGACGGCGCGGTGCGGGGGGAGTGCGGGGGGGACGCTGTCCCAGCGCCCGGCGTGCCGCGCCGGGACACGGGGGCTCTGAGGTCTCCCCGCCGCCGGCTCCAGAGGGGGCTGCTGGAAGGGACCCCCGGCACTGCCGCCCTCCTCGACAGCTCGGTCCCCGCGCACCGCTAGTCCCGCCGTGCCCCGCCGCTCGCTGCTCTCCCCAGGGCTTTCCGTGCCGCCGGCTCTCCCGGTACGAGGCTTCCCCCGTCCGCCCGGGGGTGTCCCCACCCCCCAAAGTCCCCCGCTATCCCCACTGCCCTCACCAGGGAACGCCCCCCTCCTCCCAACCCTGGTCCCCTCCCTGCATAAATCCACCTGCAAGGTTCCCCCGACCCCAACTCTCCATCCTGTCCTCAATGCCACGAGCCTTTCCTCTGATGGCTGTTTCCCCCTCCCGGCACCTCTTTGACTTGCCCCCGCCCGGGATGGCTGCTCCGACCTCCGGCGTGCGGATAAACCGTCGGAGATTGGGAAGGGGGGGCTGATCTTACGCAACTGCAGACTCCCCGCTTTCTCGCCCCAGGAAGAGGCTGTTAGGGGCCGTTCGAAGGTGGGACGGGGTTCTCCGCCTTCCTCGGGTCGGGGGGGAGCAGCTCCAGCCGGGCCGTGCGGAGCTCCCGCGCTGCGGAGGTAACGCGCTCCGAAATCCCGCACCGCCCGGAGCGGTGCAGCAAGGCCGGGGAAGGGACGGGGGTTACCTGCACCGCCAGGCTTTTTGGCTGACAAGGAAACGTGCGGATAACAGAATGATGAAAACAGCAGCCTTTTTCATTAAAATGGATAGGAAATTACTTGGACATTAGGGGCTTGGCCAATTACCAAAAGGCCAAACGTATGAATAAATTCCATGTTCTTCTACAGAAGATGTTAATGTAACAGATGGCTTTTAGAGATACCTGTACTTCTCCGAGCAATTCTGATGACATAATATTTTTAGCAATATATTGTTACTAAGCATTCTCTTCCTTCATACACTGGAAAGTTCAGATCTCAGAGGCATCACCACCTCTTTATGAAGAATAAAAAGATGTACCTATTTTATAACTGGAATACAAGATGGAATAGATTAATCACAGAGAAAAATAAGCGTGAGGAAGCTCAGTCTTTGTAAAATACATAATCATTGGCCCTTTCAGAATACATGCTTACTAGTATTAGTTTCTGTGACACATTTTCAGAGTCATTAGTTTTCACTACTACCCTATAGCTTGACAGAATGCCTTTCCTTTTTAAAGAACATAGTTCATTTAAGAACATCAGTTTACTTGAGAGATCTTTCAGTACGGTGTTTGAACAGCACAATCCATTTCAGATTTGTGGACTGCGATCAATTCTAATTAAAACTTTAATTACGTTTTGCTCCATTCTAACAAAGCAAGAACTAATCTCTGCTAATGTTGATGTGAAGTAAAACTAAGGAAACATCTTCTTCGTTATGTATTATTCCTGCCTTTTCATTAAGGACTGAATCCTTATCTTGTTATTTATCCACAAACTTTTACGACATAGAGCTGCAATATTTGATAAGTTTTCTCAGTTGCCCAGTCGTCTTGCCCCATACAAAGGTATACCTGCACACAGAATTACACCACTGATTTTTCAACATGTTTCTTGTCCTGGAACATCAGCTATTGCCTGCACATCATCTGTTCTGTCAAGCGACATCTAGTTGGGAGTATCACAGTGTTACATAACTCACAACCACAGAGGAAAGCCAGAGATGTCTCCACTGCTTTGGGTCCCACACCACAGCATCAGCCAGAAGGAAGATTATTCTCTGCCCAGAATGATAAGGTGAAGTCTAACCAGGATGTGGTGGGTGAGGAGACGGCAGAGCAGAGAGAAGGAATCAGGCTGGCTGTGTAGGATGAAAGCAGGGAAATGAATCTGGCTTTGGTGCTGTTTGGAAAAGGCAATGCATGTGTCCCAGGGTGTGACATCCTGCTGACTGCAGCATGTCTGGGGCATGGAGGGTCCCGGTGTGCCTGCAGCACAGTCCTGCTCGAGGGCTGCAGCACCGTGCTCCTGCATCTCCATTTCTTCCCTTTTCAGTGTGTTGGGGTAGTAGAGGCCTCTTGACTTTTCTGTCCATCTATACACTCAATATAGCTGTAGGAGGAATCTAAATCCAAGAATAGAGATTCCTTTTAACACATGAGTGTGATGGGCTTTGTCATAGATGATTCCAAAATTGTTTACATTTCAAGCTGTTGTTCTGGTTCTGTTTTTCAGTTCTGGAATTCTAATGTTATGTCTTCATTATGCATTCCTAAGTTGGTTTTTTTTTATTATATATATATATGCCTCACGCTCCTATTTGAGGTGTTAGGTTTGCAGATTCCCTTGGATTTCCAGAATTTTATGTCAATTGGTCAAATAGTGCTGGCTCATCCTCTAATTGTGAATCAAACAGCAATGTACACTAATTAAAATCAGAGTTAGAAAAATTAAAATATGGTAGGCAAATTGTACTTGGAATTGAAGCACATAGCACTTACCCTGAGCAGCTGTGCTTCTTGTCTGTGATGTTAAATGTTGTCCACACTGATGGCCGTTCCTTTGTTTTTAATACATGTTGTTTTGTCGGTGTGGATTGGAGCTAAATACCCTTTGTCGTTAAAGTAGTCTGTGAAGAGGCTTGTCTCCAAGTGGTTTGTTTTGTTTGCCCATGGATTTTGCATTTTGCATTAATTTTGTCTGTAGTAGAGGAAAGCAACTGTGTGATCTTCCTGCATTATTCCTCATGCCTAATTTTGACTCAGACTTCACTCTAATAGCCTAGACCATTTCATCTGTCCCCTTTTCTTGTGGGTCCCCATTACCTGCGTTTGCATACCTTTTGCCATTCTCTACAATCCTTGGCCTTTTTCTTTCTTCTTATGGTGTGTCATTTTGTCTCTTCTTTCTCTGTGCTTTCACTGCATCTTTAGATCACTTTTCTCCTCATCAATTATCCTCTTCACTGTTTGTTTCTTTACTGGGAAAGACCCTGAGTTACTCTACAGCTTCCCTATATGACACCTCTGAAGGAGTTGTGCGATACAGGAATTCAGCACGAATAGGGGAGGCTCTGAGCATATGCAGTGCTGGGAGATATAAGGATCCAGATGGGCTCCCATCGCAGGGCGGCGCTTTCTTACCTCAGCTCCAACCCTTGCCTTTTTTTCATAGAGAGAATCTTATCTTTTGAATTTTATACTATTGTTCTGAGAATAATAGCTATAAACCTTTTCAAAGATAATGAAGCAGATGATGCTTTTTCATGGAATACAAAATCTCAGGGTAGCACTACAAATCCATATTACTTTTTAAGTTATAAATTGCTAAGAATACATATTCATTTTTTTCAATTTTATTTTTTTAAACTATGTGGATGTTTTCCACAGTATCTGTGCTTTCAAGAGCTTTTCCACATTTGGATGTGAATGTGACTCAAAGGACAGTAATACACATGTAGGAAATTAAGGCAGATTATTAGAATGGTCTCATAGCTTAAAGTTGTAAGAAGTAGTTTCAAGGAGGCAGTTGAAGGAGAGGAAAAGACAAAAATCACTTGATTGTCAATTTCACTGATGTGTTTATACAAATATCAAGCTGTTTTTCTTTGTGATTATTCCCCTGAGGAGGTTAAGGAACAGAATATGCTTTGTAAAATAACTTGTAAAACCACAGCTAATTGAAATAAACACTGTTTATTGGGAGTGAAAGGACAACTCCGTCTTTTGTTGATCTAAGCATGATGGATTCTAAAATTATGATATCAAAGACAAAGGAATAAGCATTACAGATGTTACTGAAGATTTTCTCCCTGAAATAAACCCCATGAAGTCACATTTTCAATCCCAGACTGTAAGAATTTAACAGAGTGTATCCCAGTTTCACTGTTTTGAAAAAGCAAGAGATTGCTACGTTCTTGAGTTTGTCAACAACATATGAATTTTGAAGTAATGAGAAGTGATAAGTCAAGGTGACCAAGTGTATCTTTTAAGATAATTATAATAAAATGATTTTCTACTAGGAAGAGAAAGAATTTTAGAATCATTTTATCATCACAAAGCTATTGAGGAAGATTGTCTACATAATCAGCATTACAAGGGACTGAACTGATGTGCAGGAAAGAAACAAGCTGTAGTGGTGATTTTTATACCTTTTACACTGTTACATGTATATATGAGATACTAAACTTTTTAGTTAAAATAAACCTTTAATCGTTCTTGGCTTAAAGCAGATTTAATTTTAAATAATTGATTTCAGAAAAACATAATTGTTTTTATTCAACACTACTAAATACCAGAAAGAATAATTTTATTTATTTCTTGTTCACTAACTTAGACTTTCTCGAAGTTCATTTATGAGGTCCATAATCATAAGATTTATAAGTGGCGTTGAAATTTTTTTTGCCCTATCAAGGTATTTTCAAATCATAGTTAGGCATAAGAATATAGTATCTTTTTAACTCCCAGTGAGTTGAATCAAACAGTATAATAAAAACCGATGGGATTACCTCAGTTGCTGAAACTTTGACTGTACAAGTTGAAAAGTATATTCAGGAAGAAAAATAGATATAAGGCTCTAAACCTTTTGATGAAAATTAATTAGTTTTAACTTGTAGCTAAATAGGAGGTTGTATTCTAGAGAAGAAAGCTTTAGATTCATAAATGTTTAACTCTGCAAGGGAGAATAATGAACATTTTAAGCATGTCTAGCAGAGTCCATAGCATTTGACTTGGCGACTCCTCTATTTAGACTCCTGTTCATGAAACGCCTTTTTTTTTTTTAAATCTGTCTTGATTTAAAGACTATAGGAAATGGAAAATTTATCTTGGTTCTCCCTATGCTTTTTTAGTAATTAATTATCCTTAGTGTTAAAACATATGCCTCATGTCTTGGTTCTGGTCTTCACTATGAGTTCTTGAACCAATCAATCTCCAAAGTAGTTGAAAGAATATTAATCTTAAATAGGTCAGCTGTTGAGCCAAGTGTGTGTAAAGTACCTGTGATTTGATTTTAATATATAAAATTAATTTCACAAAGGCAGTATGTTACTGGCATTTATTTTTTTAATGAAAGATTAGTGTTTCACTTCGTAGAAAACATTTTTACTCAAAAGTAGGTATTAAATCACTCACTGTAAGATGGAATCAAATAGCAGCAAGTGGAGCTGAATATTAGCCTTTTTGTGGACTGCATTGGAGAGAATATATGGTTTAATTAGACTTTATTCAGAATGGAGTCTTCTAAAATTAGAAAATCTTGTTTATAAAAGCTCTTACAATACAGCATATTTCTTTGTGCTCTTATCTGCTATATTTAGAAATACAAAGTAACTGAAGACTCAGTGAAATTTGAGATAGTAGTTAGAATCAAAATGCTTTTATTTTTTAGTTGAAGTTGGATATGTAGAAAAAAAATTGATTTGCAAGTTAGTGAAAGTGAACATTTTTACAAGGTCTTATCACTAAAATAAAATCAACTTATATAATGAATAATGATGCAAAAAGTTATTTGTGCAAGTATTGTTAATAAATAGCACATATCCAGTCAATATCATTATACCCAATGTTCTTTCATTACACTAGAATATATACTGAAATTTTTTAAGCAGCCATTTTTCCTTTTAAATATACTTTTATCCTTTTATTTAAAATATCCTTTTAAATAAATAATTTTTTTCAGATGATACAAAGGAGTACCAAGATTAAGGAATGGTCTTGAAATGTCTGTTTTGAATGGCATAGAAGGCATTCAATTTGAAAGTATGATAGCCTGAAAAGGAATTTTAGTTTGATGCAGTTTTAACAAACCAGACTGTATCTTCAAATGTCTAACAAAGTGTGACCTGTGTTTTTCACCTGGGTTTTTGGGTTTTTTTGCATCTTACTTGGATAGCTCACATTAACCACATTGTAAGGTCGAAGAACGCTCTACAGTGAGCTCCAGTGGACTTGAAATCTGGTCCTTGGCATCCATGTAGAAAGGGAAAATTTAGAAGATTGGTATGCTTTTTGGCTTTGAAGTCAGAATGTTTTACCTTGTTAAAACTTTTATATCATGCATCCTTACATAAAGAGAGTCAAAGAATCACAAACTGTCTTTCCCATACACACAAAAATATATAAAATACGCTTGCCTCCTTCTGTCAGTGAAATTCTAACAATACAGCTGTATTACTGAAATGCCAAAGTGTTTAAGAGAAGTAGCTTCTAAGAATCCGTTTTCCTCCTCAGGTATGGTAAGAAGATCACAAAGTAGCCTTTATCATTCTTCATTAACAAGTTTTGTTTACAGAAGTTACTCCCCATACTGAGTGAATGCTCAGCTATTTAGTTCAATGGCTGTTTATTTTAATTCCTGTTTGGGAAAACAGGAGAGTCGGAAGGGGTTATGATGCTTTGTATTTTTCTCAAGTGTCTACCACAAAGAGGTGCTACTGGAACACAGATCAGTAAGTAATACTTGTTTCTACGTGATTTAAGAGGTGAACATTACTCAATCAGGCTTCCCACTTTGTTATATGGGAATGTAATCCTGAAGTATCAGCACGTACTGACTCTGCCTCATGTCTTATCTCATCCTTAGCTTTTACTGATCCCTGTTTTCCTCGCTCTCTGGCTCTGCTTCCTGTCTTCTTTGATTATGCACCAAAGGTCTCCTGTTGCCTAAGAGTCTCCCTCTCCTTAACAATACCTGGCTGTGCTTCTTTCACCATGGTTGATGCCTCCTTCATCTTGCATTTTAACTGTGGTTTTGTGTTTGCTTTTTAAATTTTAAACTTTATCAAACGAGGATCTGGTCTTTATATATATTCTAGAAAGTGCAGCAGTATGTACAATGCTATAAGGGTAAATGTTTTTATTAAAATTTTAACAACATGTAAGATATACCTACACCTGTGCAGAAAGATAAGGTGCATGTTCAGGGATTTCATGGAGTGACTTTGAACCAATCCATGGCTGATAGCTGTGACTGAATTTGTCTTCTGCAAAGCTAATTAGAGTACATTCATACTGCAGTCACTAGGTTGTGAAAGAAGTATGCTGACATAATCAGACTAGCTCTAAACCCAATATATGATGTACCTGCAGTGAGCCAGATAGAGCAGTGCAGTGCTTAGCATGGCTATCGTCAGGTCTTCACCCTGCTCTTGGGCAGGTTACACCATGTTCTGCTTGGCCCTGGTGGGGCTGTTTGCGGTGGCAAAGCCAGTGAGTTCATAGCTGGCTGAGGCACACTCATCTCCAGCTGTTGGGCTGTAGTGTAGATACACCCTAGAATATGTCCTAAACAGCAGGGTTTGTATCCGGATATCTCTGTCAGGTGTCTGGTATTTTCAAAGAGAGGTCTGTAGGCAGTCACAGTACAGTGTGATCAGATGTTGAGTACAGCTGTGTTCTTTCTGTGTGTCTGTCTGCTTTGTCTGTGGAGTTGCTCTGTTCAGTGCCATAATTCTCTATTGTGGTGCAAGGCCCAAGATGTTCTTGTAAATCTGCATAGTAGAAACACAGCCCATGTCTATGTATGTATGTATATTTTTCTTTCTGGGTTGTGGAATGTTGGGGTAATGAAGATTCAACATAGGGGACTGAAAATGTTACAACGATTTAGCATAACATACTCTGTGTTTTTTATGTCTACACACTGTTATAAATGTTCTTCTGTTGGTATGTTCTTATTTCCTAATGCCATGACATCTACATTGTCAATTACCTTAACAAAACCTAGTAATGCCAATCTGCAAATAAAGCAGTTTGCTTTCTTTACAGGAGAATGAGCTGTTTGCTACTTAGTTGCTATTATTTGTGAGATACATTATTTTACATTATTACCTCTTCAAATATTTGTAATCACATATAGATTTTTTTTATAATGTGCAACTGTAACTAAATGAAAACAGTATAACACAGTTCTGAATTGTTGCATGAGAAATCCGTGGTAAATATCAAATATTAGAGTAGTTTTTATTTCATCATCAAACAGTCCTATCATTACTTTATATTGCTGATTTAATGTTGGTGAAATACAGCTAGTTAATTTAAAATAAAAAGTTAATGCTGCAAGTTCATGTGCTTCAAATATATGAAAATTAACTGTGTCTGACTATGACCTGAGCTTTAGTGGGTGTCTTGCATTGCACAGTCGGCTGAGGAGGAGACAGATATTTTTAAAATTGCACTTTCTTCCATATAAGTTGCAAGGTCTTGCAATATGTGACTCATTTCAGCTGCTTGCATCTCCCTGTTGCTAACAGGAGTGTATTAGTGATGACCAATAACAATATATCAATGTCAGCCCATCTCTAGATAAAAGAAAGAGTTCACGAAGCGTTCAAGGTTGTTCTGGTGTTATTTGTTACTGAGATAGCTGAAGATTGTAACTCTCAGTACTGCCCGGGAAACCCAACTATTTGCTGTTGACAGTACTGATATATTCAGAAGGGCTTCAACATCCAAAACTATGTGAGACCACTAACATATTCCCTTATTTCTGCAACTCTGCATTTTGTCGCTCAGTAATTTAGGAGATTCCAAATTCTAGTAAGACCTACACAGCAGCTCGTAGCCATGTCAGTCTTCCGTTTTTATTAGAAAACACCTTCAAGAATTCTGCAGAAATTAATGTTTTTTGTTTGTTCTGCGTGAACAAAGTTTGTAGTATCACTCTGGGCACTTGACTAATGAGGTGGTCTTCTATAAACATTGAATCTTTGAGAATAAAGAAAAAGCCCCATAAAGGTAGCAAATTCACACAAGTTATAGGGACAAAGTCACCATCTCAACTATGCTGTGATAACTTGCCATACTTCAGAAATTCAAATTATAGTAAAAGTGAGTTAGATGTGGTTGTGCAGTGAGAAGAAATGTATGCCATCAGTGGGCATTAGCAGCACCATTTACAAGTACTGACCTTGGAAAATCTTTAAGAGCACATGGAAGGATGGCTTGATGGTGCTTCATTATTAAAAGTTCTCATAGAGTTAAATGTTAAGTGGAGATTTCTGAGTGAATCCTATCCTGAAGTAGCTGGGCCAAAGTCCAAGGCCATACAAATGTAAGGACTCATTCTGTGAGCTGATCTGATCCCTACTGGAAAAACATTGGATCAGGGAGTGGATTTGAATAGTACAAAGTACATCCTGAACCACGAAAACACTTCTGTGAGTGATTAGATTTAAATACATGGGGAAATCTGTTGCTTTGAACACATGGAGTTGACTAGAAATGTAGGTGTAAGTGTTCAGCAAGCTCATAGGCTTAAGGAGATGAGACTCAGGGAAAAGGAGAAGTTGTGATCATGAATCATGTCAGAGATGTAGGCAGGATCAGATCTGTGAGGATTTCAGTGCTAGGAAGATTCATTCTAAATGAATCAACAAGGAAGGAGGAGTGAGGAAAAAGAGCAGGATAGCATTTGAAATTAGCAGAAGGCAAAGATGTCAACATCTAGGAAATACCGAGGAGAGGACAGTCTCTCACAAAAAGTGTGATTAATGTGAGAATTACTAACAAATTCACCACTTCTCATGATTTTTAGCTGTTGTGAGAAAACTTTGCAGGGAAGAGTTGAATTTGCAGGAAACATTGAATTTAGTGATAAATCAAGTGGATTGTTGCCACTTTTCTCTGGACAGCCTCTTTGGATATAATGATAGACAAGCTGTATCAGAACTGTGCTGGGGCAGAAGCACTTGAGTTATGTGCTCAGGGGAACCCTTACTAAGATGCCAATAACTATTATCACTGTGATAACTTTTCTTGTATTGATGGGTGATAGATGTTGCTGTTGGAGAAGAGGAAGGAGAATGGATATGGTTTTAAGTCACATACAAGTAAGTCCTAAAAATGACCAGAGAAACACCCTCAGTGGAGGCTCTCTCTGGCACTGAGCTCTGTGTGGGTGCGGGGGAATTTGCTCATCTAGAGGCATTTGGTACTTGAAACTAAGTGAGGAGAAGGACTGAAAAATAAAATGTGAAGTATTTGCATAAGGCTTTATATGTTCTCTCATCATATGATTCATTGATCTTATGACTGAACAGCTGCTTTTAAAAATCCTGCTTTTCTGAAGTAAAAACCTGTTTGGAGACCTGATTTTGAAGAATTTATGTGACAAGTTGCTTGTTGTTTTGCATTTGTATTAAATACAAATGTGCTGTGTACTTTTTACACTGATGATGTCAGTTTTGAATGGAATATAACAACTACAGTACTGGCAAATTTATAGAATTTAACATGATTACATTCACATTATATTACATGATCATGCAGATGACATGCAGAAGACAGAAACATACCTTGTCCAGGAGCTTTTAGAAAATTAATGGCAAAGCAGAGGATGGAATCCAAAACCCTGATTCTCATAGTGAATTATAGACCCAGTGTTATGTATGTGCTTGATCACAGTGCTATAATGAAGGTCCTGTAATGGGAGGAGCTCAGTTTGCGTAAATTGAAAGAGGCTGGACAAAACTTCAAAAATTTGCTAGTTGTTACAAGTCAAGGTAGAAAAACGTTTGGAATTGTGTAAATTTTTCACCTATAAGCCACAAGCATTCTGGTCCTATACATCAATTAAGACCAATCCGTTCCTTAGAAGAGTTGCTCATGCAGTTTGTGTGTCATTGATTGATTATTGTCTTCTGCATCTGTCAGTAAGACAAATAGTACCAGAACTGCTGGTGGAGTGACCACATTTGGAGTTTTATTGAAAGAATGAAGATGCAGACTTAGAAATTTGGATGCAAGCAGAGTCCCATTGGACTTTTGGTATGACATTGGTGTGTTCCGAATGAAACATGATGTCTGATTACCCCAGCACCAGGTGACCTACATTCCTGACAGTGGGAATATGAACGTTGGCACCAGCTTGAGCTGAGCTCTACATCCAGCCCAGCCCAGGCTTTCCTGGCAGGGCTCTATGGTAATATCTGCTGGAAAGGGAAACTTTCCCTGTTGCCTCACTTTCCTATTACTCTTCCCTATTTCTTTGTGGTTTAACTCACTTAAACAACCCTTACTTCTTTTCTGAGTGGAGTGGTATTAAGCAAGGAGTTATTTCCGTTAAGGAATATGGTTCTTTGGAGAGTATAACCTTTTCTGGAGCAGAGCTGGGTTATTCCAGATTAAAATCACTGTGTAATCATCCTTCCATGATGCAATGGGACCAGTACAGAGTTGTTATCATTGTCTGACTGCGACTTGTTCCTTAGGCTTGTCTTTCTTCTCGGCTCTTTGAGGCACTTGGTAGGAAGCTAAACAGTGCACTTTAGTAACATTGACTGATCTTATAAATTCTTGCAGAAGCAGTTCTTGTGTGTCATTGATGAGCTAAAAATTAAACAAAATTATTAATGAACTGAAAGTAATAGTTACTGTATAGCTTAAATTTAAGTCATTAGTATCACCTCCAATCTAATTTTTGAATGTTTATAAAGTGGAAATAAGTAGGTATTTACATGTCTCCCAGGTTTTGCTGCTGAGATCTGTCAGGTGGTGCTGCGATGATCCACTTGGACTAGAGTTATGATGAGTGGGCTGCAGAGCACGGATTTGTCTCTTTAAGTAGATAGTGAGGAGGTGCATGTCTCCATTATCTCTGGGTTTTAATTACATTGGATTAATTGGATCATTATATTGCATTTACATACAATTCTTACGTCAGTTTTAATTAGTAGTTTAGCCATAGTCCTTGACATGTTTTTCCTTCTTAGGCTTTTGCATAATAAAATATAGGTGTCAGCATACTCATTGCCCATGCACACAGGGTTGTCAAAGTACTATGAAAAATTAAGGTTGGACCAGTTTTTCATTCGGATTTGAAGTTATCCTTTAAAAAGAAGCATGAAACTGACCTGTGTGCTTTATACCATACAGCTAAATGGTAGAGCTCTCCTGTGATGTACAGCCAAATTCCACGTTAGACAGGCTTTGTAGCTTTTCCCCTTGGACATATGAAGCATTACTTGGAAATCGTTTTGACTGTGAATGAACAGAAATGTGAAGATTTCTCAGTAGAATGCAGTGAACAGGCATAACCAGTTACATTCTGCTAATCTATGGGTTGTGCCTGAGATTTGTCACTGCAGTAAGAGTTGGCAGGAGTGGCTGTTATCTGTTCTTGCTTGTTTCAGAGGGGAATGGGTGTGACAATGTAAAGACCAAGACCTAGTAAAAATAGTTGTTTTATAAGTACTAGAGCAGAAGAAAACGAAAGGTATGTATGTTATATGAAATGGTCCTGAAGTTGTGTGCTCCCTCTTTTTCCTTTGAAAAAATCTGTTATTTCTTTGGCCAGCCCTGGCTGATCATTGCTTCCCGTTTATTATTATGGCAAAGTATTCAAAAGTGGAGTCAGTTGAGCACCAGTCACTCCGGATATAAGCCAATTCAGGCTCCATTAACTTGTTATTAAGTGCTGTCAGCCAAGTCCACGTTGTGGAAGACAAAAGAAGAAAATCTGCCATATGTAAGAATTGGTTGCACAATTTTTTTTCAGCACATCAAGACTCAGGAGGTCTTAGAGCAAACTTTCCCGCTTAGGTGTGTATTCTAAAAGTAGAACATCAGAGTCTGGTTGCTTTTAAACAAAAGAACTTGCCAGTTTTATTCCACTCCTGTAGCTTCAGACTGTTCAATGGGACTTTTTATAATTCTAAATGAAAAATTTAAAGGTAGGCTTTAGCTGTAGTGGGACTTTGTTTTGGATGGAACATCCCTGCATCCCATGGCTAGCTGAAAGGGCTCAGTCACTTGATACTTCCCTTATTTTTTCCATCAGCACATGCCTTAATGTGCCTCTGCAGTATAACTTGTCCCCAGGGGAGCAGATGAACAAGCAGGGAGGACACAATCATCCTGTCTCTCTTCCTGGGCAGCTCCCTGCATTTTGCCATTCCTGCAAGGATTTCTCCATATCTATCTTCATCTCAGACAAAATGAAAACAAGACACAAGTAGTGGAAAGGCAGAATATGGCTGGTTAGAAGCAGCAAGCAGCCCTTCCTGGGTGAGCAGATGAAGAAGCTGTTCAAAAAGAAGATTATGAAAGGAATATATTCACTAAGCATGAAGCTTACTCGACCTGTCTCAATTTTTTCTCTGAAGTTTATCAGATGATTTCTTCTGGTTTTATGTCAGGTAATAATCTCCTGTGCTTCTGCATTGTTATGTCTAGACTGCTTTGAACTGAAATAAATGTTTCCTTGGCTGAGGAATGGGTGGCGTGAAGTGAAGCACAGAGGATGCTGCTGAGATCCTGTTTCTGCATCTGGTGTGGTCACAGCAAGGTAGCATGAGAGTCTGCCTTGGGCTTTGGGAAGAGCCACCCCAGGGACAAGCCAGAATCTGGGGCAGTTTGGGAGCCCAGTGCACAACTCACCGTGGCAATCAGCAGTTTAGTGACAACCAGCACCTACCATGAAGATACTCCAAGAGAATAAAAGCCTGAAGACAGCACAGACAGCTTGAATGATAACCCATTTTTTCCTAGGAAACAAACATCCCATACCAGTTATACCCAGGTCACAGGTTTAACTTTGCATTTCCCTAAGGTCTGAGTGAACTTTGGAGGAAAAGTTTCTTACTCGTCTGGTTTGCACACAGACTCGGGATATTGTGCCATTAATTCTGCTCTGTAAGTTGTCTCCAGGAGAGCCTAACTGACATTTACCTACATTATTCATGAAGGAATTTGCAAATCTACCTCCTGCCTCTGTGCAGAACCTCCATATGGTATAGTATGGAGTACATAAATTTTATAAAGTATTCAGCACAAGTGTGCCTGTGTGGGGATTTAGGGATCTGTGGGAATTCTTTTAAAGTTAATTTAATTTAATTTAATTTAAATATTTTAAAAAGGATTCTACAGCTCACTGTAGAATCTTTAACAGTTTTGATTTTTTTTATGTGGTAAATCTTCTTCCAGTGCACTTAAAATGAAATCATAGAATCATTTGGGTTGGAAGGGACCTTTCCACTAGACCAGGTTACTCAAAGCCACATCCAGCCTGGTGTTGAACTCCTCTAGGAGTGGGGCATCCACAGCTTCTCTGGGCAACCTGTTTCAGTGCTTCACCACTCTCACAGTAAAAAATTCTACTATTGGTTATCCATTATCATAAGTAATAAAGAGTATGAAATGTATTTCTGTTAGTATATAGGTCCATGGATCTTATACCTTTTATGTGTAAGGCTCTAGAGAGATCTTATAGCAGTCTTCCAGTACCAGAGGGGGAGTTTTTAGAAGGGCGTAGAGTGATAGAAGGCAGGTTTAGATTAGATATTAGGAAGAAATTTTTCACTCTGAACATGGTGAGACACTGTAATGGGTTGCCCAGAGAAGTTGTGCATGCCACATCCCAGGAAGTTTTAAGTTTGGATGCAGCTTTGAGCAAGCTTGTCTAGTGGAAGGTGTCCCTGCCCATGGCAGGGGGGTTGGAACTGGATGATCTGTAAGGTCCCTTCCAACCCAAAATCTGTTATTCTGTGTAAAACGAGAGCTCACATTTTTGTAACAAAATGAATAGCAAAGAGGAATACTACTTGATGTTCGTTGGGAAAAGCTATCCAAAACAGTTCTATGTAGAAATATTCTAAGTGTAGGGAATTCACTGGAAACATAACTGTATTAAT
This sequence comes from Pseudotriccus pelzelni, assembly GCA_035584735.1. Classification (NCBI taxonomy): domain Eukaryota; kingdom Metazoa; phylum Chordata; class Aves; order Passeriformes; family Tyrannidae; genus Pseudotriccus; species Pseudotriccus pelzelni. Next base: position 103,967,422 of record JAWMRA010000113.1, read on the forward strand.
AAGATGCTTTCCTGAAGAGTAAGAAAAGAATGAGAATGTTATCACCTTAAAATTCTCAGAAATACCTTTTGTAGTTATATCCGCTGCCAGTTTTAATTTGAACTATCGTTCAAGTATAGACATGTTCACAGTGATTGAGTCATTACAAGTGTTTGAAAGAATTACAGACACTTGAAAAATACCAGTTACCAAGGCAGTAAAGGCAGTTTATATTCCTATACGTAGGAATAGAAAGATGAACCTGAGACTGAAACCACAGCTCCATAAATGGTCTTACTGCACATTGTGTTCTTACCCACAAAATCCAGGAGGCAATTACCTGGCTTTATTAGGCACAAAAGAAGGGCTGTCCCAGGAAGAAATTACCTCATCCTGAAGCTGGAACTAGGACAAAACTTCCTGATCCAGAGAAAGGTATATTTACCTTTCCCAGGGCTTCCATACTGTGACAGCCCTCTCATGAGCCAATTGATGATTCACATCTCCGTTTTGTCTTGGTGGTGCAATCTGCCTCAGTTCTTATTCCAAAAGCTCAACATTGTCTGAAATGCCACTGTGACCTGTGGAGCTTGCTACTTGGTAAGTGAAGCTTGAAGGACAGCCTACGCTATTTCCAGGGTGTAGGAAACATTAGGAAATACTGACAAGATCAGTGTGATGAAATAAATAGTATTCTCCAGCTGCTCTTTGTCTTACTTTGAAAACATTACTTTTTATGGCCACAGATTTTCCAGTGGGAAGCAATGAATAGGACCAGTTTTATCTAGGCTTCCCCTGGTCCTAACTCCCAAGAAACTATTTGGCTCCTTGTTAGCTGTAATGGTGCTAGAATTAGTTCTGTTTTCTGACAGAAAATCACCCCTGATTTAATGCCTAAGGCTGCTAAGGTTACTGCTGCATTACAGATCCACATCAGCATTTTTGATGGGTAAATAACTGTGGCATTACATCTGTATCTAATATCCTAACTCAAGTATGGCATTTGTGGTGCATTTAATGGTATTTGGTTATCTAAAAAGTGCTCTGTCAGAGCATACCCCAGGTATCTAGGTGGTGGATGTAGTGTTGCTATTTATATCATAGTGCTCTACAAATATTATTAACACTGTGCTTCAGAGTGAGCTATAGCCATAAACCTGCAAAATAACTCCCAGCAGTTCATCTTGATAGTCTGTTGAAATTGGACTGCTCTGACTATACCCCCTTCAGGCTCACTGCCAATCTCATATTTTATCCTGAAATTCTATGAGGAGACACTCAAAATAAACACTACACTAGCAACTGCTTGAATTATCTTTAAGGCAGTAGCAAGCATCAGTTTCACTTTAGCCTCTCTGTGACTTTCTTCAGTTGAAAATCCATGAGGTTTGACCTTTTGAATACATTTTGCTCTTATTTATTCCCCCTGTTGACTGCAGTAGGAACAGAATGAGTATAGCTGAGAAGGGAGTGGGTATATCAGAGATGCTAACCTGTTATGACTAAATTATCCCTGTTAGTCCTGTGTTGCCCAGCACCAGTGACTTTATACACTGTGTATCTCCTCACCAGTTTGCTTTCAGAGTAGAAAAAAACAGTTGCTAGATTTGTGTTTCAGTTTTCTCAGGAGGGAAAAAAAAGAGCAACCTAGAAATTACATGATTATTCCAGGCACCATTTCAGAGATGTTCAGCTTTTTGTTCTGCAAATGCTTTTTCTTCTCTTCTTTTGAAAGTAGCTGATCTTGTAATTCACTATTAAAGCCTAAAGGTGATCCAAATAGCCCATCACCAAGGTCAGTATACCCTTGAATTGTACATGTTTGCTAATTTTAAACTTCAGTGTTTTTCAGAAAGTAGTGTATTTAGCAAGAACAGAAGAGGTAGAATGTGGGATTGGGACAATATGAATGTTCACACATTGCTGCCAATGAAAGCAAAGCTTACAGGTCTAATTTTAGGCTTTTCAGCCTTGGTATTGTTCCTTACAGCACAGTTATTTTCCATATTATACAAAGCAGTCCTTTTTTCAAGTTTTATAAACTGCTTTAGAGAACAAAAGCAAGGACAAAGTGAGTATATGTCATGGTTGAAAGCAAATCAAAGTGCTTAAGTAAGGCTGAAGTTAGTGATGATTGCATGCCAGTTCTACATTCAGAGGACAATTCTTTTAGAAAAGCAAGAACCTAGAAAAACATGTAATGAGACCTGAAGTAAAGAGAGTAACATGGGACCCTTAGCTGTGATTGGATTTGCTTCAAGCCATTTAATTAATTTACACTGTACTTAGATGCCTGGTAAGTCAGTCCTCTTAAAAAATGTCAAAATGACCTGTGCTGTTTAGAGAAGTAGGACTTTCAGGATACCAGCCTATCTCTGGGTGCTTCAAACTAAGCACTGTAGATGCAGTAGAGATGTTATAACTAATTCTTTGTGTAACACCAGATAGATGGTATTTTCTAAAGTTAACTTTTACTAATACACGTATACAAAACTAGTTTATAGAATTATAGAAGTACAATACTGTAGGAGCATTTGTGTTCTTTCCTGCAGATTAATCACCAAGGGCTGGAGCCAGTTAACACTACGCCATTCCCCATGGGAAGTGTCAGCAGTGGTGCTAACCTCTAAAAGCTATCAAAAATACCTTTAAAAATAATTCAGTTAACATAGTCCCCATTTTTCATCCAAAAAGAGCTTGTTAACTGAATGAATATATGAAGATGTTCAGAGAAGTCGGAGAACATAAAGCTATGCAATTTTCGTCAGTAAATCTGCTGTTTGAAGCAGGTTAGTAACTGGTTCTGTTGGTAGAAAGACAATTTCTTGGGAAGAGTCACTGCAGGAGCTGCTGTAACATCAAGCTGGTATTTTGTTCCACAAGTTCAGCAAAGGTCCACTGCCTCCTCACTGGGCTTCACCACCCGGGTAGTGCCGAGGTTTGGGTCATGGGGCTTGAATCACAGTTTGGCTGTAGGCTCTGCAGTTGTTCCTGAACTGGGAGAGTCAGCTCCATCTGAGCTCTGGGGGTAGAATTTTTTTTCATGCCATTCTAGCTGTCTAGGAGTTCAATGTTTAGTCTAATTAGGTAGGCTTTTTTGTTAGTCAGACAAGAGTAGATATTTCCAGAGAGCAATTAATCCCACTTACCTTGTATATATACTTTTTAGTATGGGATAAATTGCCTCTTAGTGAATTGGGTCCCTGTTTTTCTCTGTTGAGCATTGGAGACTTGATGACTAGTTTAGATTAGATGTCCATTGCTAATGGCTACCACCCAGGTAGAAGTAGCCTGGATTAATCAAGTTCCCTGCCACTGACTATAATAACTTCCCTGTTCTGTGCATGATTTGTGGGTGCTGCGTTAGAGAAGTCTTTTCTTGGTTTTCTTTGCAATAATTTCAAATGGTTTGGCATTAACAGTAGAATTGCTCAGTTTTTTGTTGTTTCTGGTTGTATGAAAGTTTTAAAAATTGTGACATTTTTGTTATTTACTGTAATCGTTACTAATAATAAAAATATTACATTTCTTGATGGAACAGATTAAGTTATAAAGTGGCAGTTGGATGGTTTTCTGGATTTTGGCCATGTTCTTGGACTCATAAATCAATGTAGCTCCTTTCAAGTTAAAGAAAAATTGTTTCTAAGAAAGTTTGGAGCACCGATACTGGAATAGGGTGGTAGTATGACATCAGCAAAGAATAATCAGACTGTCAAACAGCTTTATTTGGTGGCAAGGACTAATTCAGTGGGAACTTCAAGATGGTACTTGTTTGGTTGTTTGGGAGATTGCAGCTCCTCAGGTCATTCCTGTGCCTGTCAGATCCAAGATTTTTTTTTCCTTTGCTTTTTTCTTTTTTTTTTTTAATTTCCCTTTTCTTCTTTTATTTTTCTTTTTTTTTGGAAACAGATCTATATGGCAAGCAGAGCAGAAGAATAAATAGAATGCTCCTCTTAACCTTAAAAAAGGTTTTTCCTAGATGTTCTGAGAATGTTTCCTTGGGAAGCATAGCTAGTTTTTAAAAGAGAAAGTACAAATGCTAGTGACATCTCTGACTGCAATGCCTTTTCCATTTTCATTTTATCATTTTAACAGCGGCAGACTGGCAGCAATAGTCAGGTTAATTTCTGCATTTGTTCTGGGAAAAACAAACAAACCCAGTTTAAGCCTTTAGGCTTTCGCCATGACTGTTTTCTCCTCCGACCAATCTGTGGTGATTTTGAGTAGCCAGAGGAGTACACATACGCCTTCAAACCCCAGGTTTGCCCACATGTGAGGGAAATATTAGTATCAGTGTGGCCTTCCCCCATACCTCTGCACCTGCCACCTGTAAATCATGGTGTTTCTTTGATGGCTGCCTTGGGTTGTTCACGCTTTACACAACATAATTATAAGCTGTGTAATTCACTTAGGCTTTACAACCTGTTTTTTAATATAAAATGCTCTCCAATATTATATGGTGTGCGGCATTATTTAAACATGCTGAGTCCTGCCACTGTCCCTCCCACTGATTAGCTGCCTTTCTCAGAGATGCTGACAGCCCTGCTGGCAGCCTGGGCATCCATCACTCTCCGGCTCTTTGGGAGTGGTTATCTTTGTGCCTGAAGATGCCAAGACTGTTTAAATGTCAAGAAGATGTTGCCCAGATGAACTCCTCTGCAGCTTAAACAAGCCTGCCTCAGTTTTTTTCCTTTATGCATCCACCTTGCAGGCTATGATTGTCACTGCTTTCACTGCTTTTGCTGATGAAAAGACAGAAAAGGAAAAGTCAAAGTACAGATAAAATACTGGGGTCATGAGAATTGGCAGTGGGTAGGGAATAAGAACCAGGTAGGAAGGAAGGAGGGAAGGAGGGAAGGAAAGCTGGAGAAAGAGTCAGGATGGGCTGGTGCAGATGTAGTGGGACTGGCTTGGCAAGTGGAGCCAAAAGTACAGGGAAAAGACTGGACAAGGAAGAAGAACAGTGACAACATGGGCCTGAGATTTGCAATCAGTATGCTGTTACCTTTGTCTGTCTGACAGCAGAGCCATGGTAATACTGTATAGGCATTCTTAATGCTAAGCATGTCTACATAATAAAACCAGCTTGGCTTATATTTGTTCTGTGTGTATATCTCTATACATGGTGCTGTCTCTCAGCAACACTGTAGCCAGTCATTTCACTGGGCTGTTCAGGCACATTGCATACCCCACTCTGTTATCGTGTGCTCACAGCTTGGCACTCACAGTTCCCCAAGACTAACATTAATGTGGCATGGGATTATTCATGGACCTGACTGTTTTTATGAAGAATCAAATGCCAACCTGAATGTTTCACAGTGGCAGCATGTGAGAAATTCGGACCTTCAAAATGTTAAGAAGTGGTACCATGTAAGACAAGGGATGGATGCACAGGCCAGCATTATGAAGTTCAGTGCCTGGCCTGCTTTGTATGCTGGTGTCATCCTTAGAAGGTAAAGGTGACAGAGTTTAAGTTGCATTTTGAGCAGGGAATGCAGCAACTAAATACTTGAGATGAGATTTGCATAGCTATTTAGGTACCTGGTGAGATTTCTTAAGAGCTCTCAAGCAGCCGGAGAGATGCTTGATTTATACTGAACATCACGTTGACTTCCTTGAACAGAAATGAAACAAGGCATTTGGACAAATCTGCATTAGCCAGTAGTCCAGACCCTTAGACTCACATGTCTTTGTAAAGCTTGCTCCTTATACCACTTGCCTTGAAATCTACATTTTTCCATTGTGAGATATGCACATTTTCCCACAAAAAAAATAAGACAGGTTTTTATAAGTAAGAAAAGAGATTTTTGATCCTTTTTCTTGAGTCTGTTTCTTGACACACACTCACTCACTCCCCTCCCTTTTTGCTTGGCTTTAGTAACAGTGCTGCTCTGATCAGGAAAGATAAAGGGATTTTTCCACCATGAAAAAGCAGATATCCTGAATACCATGTGTTCTGTATTCTCTTTTGTCTTGGAGATGGAAAAATATCGCTACCAGAAGGCCATCATTTGGAGTCTAGTTCACTTCCAGAGGGCATTCTGTAACAGGTTCTTTTTATACTGAGTCTTTTGGGAGTAGTTCAGGGGGAAAAAAAAAAAGAGAGAGGAAAAAAAAAAAAGAAGTGTGACAAGTATAACCAGCTCAAACAGTTCTTTGCCTTCTGGCAGGCAACAGTTCTTATATTACGTCCTGTGATTTGATTTAGTAGATGTTCCAAACTCCTGGCAAGTGCCACAATAGTTTTTAACATTACTCTATTTCACGATGCTGGGTTCAGGGAATTTGGGGATTTTTTGTTATTATATTTCATTCCACTGTTTAGCTTATTCCTAAGGTGCAGCCTTAATTTCCTTTAACCTTTCTCCTGTGTTGTGACACCAGAGAGAATTAACAGCTCTACCAGTGCAGCATGTAGCGTAAGTAGGGCCTGATCCAACTGCAGACCTAGTAGATTGTCTGTTGCTTTCAGGCATTGACTCAAGACCAGGTGCCTTATCCAAAAACTGTACTCTTGTTCAATAACAAAGATTGGAGACAAACCAGGAAGTTGTGTGTGAAATTGTACCATTTCTGTCCTAAATGATCATGACACTTCTTCCTAGGCTGTTAAAATACAAGACTCTGAAATACTTAATCGAGTTTTTAGCCTTTAATGATAACAGCATATTTAAGCCATCTTCTGTATAGTTTTGAATTGTTGAAGTCATTTGAAAGACAGTTATCCCATATTTTTATGATTTATGGATAGGGGAGGAAAAGATGAAATGTATTCATAAATAACTTGTGGAGTTGGCTAGTGAAGTGAAAAGGTTTGCTTATGATTTGAGATTGCCTGTAACGGTTGGACTTAAATCAGACTATAAATTGCTGCAGCATGATTATGTAATACTGAATATTGGGAAGATAAAATTTCAGGTGAACAAAAGGAGGAAGGTAATGTCTGTGGGACAAAGTATGTTGATGACTATATTTTAACTAATAGAAATCAGGAGAGGAACTGGGCATTTATGAGGACAGATCTCTAAAATTACCTATTCATGTCAAATAGCAGTTTAAATGACTAGGACAGTAGAAACATATTCTATTGTATAAGCTTGTGGAGCATCCTATCTGTAATTATGGTAATTTGTATGATAAAAATTGGTAAATTTGTAAAAAGCCGAAAAAGGGGACTAAAATTGATTAGGAATGTGGAGCATGGGCTAGAAAGGGTTTGACTGCTTCATGCCTGATAAGGAGCAGGTGAATAAGAAATAGTCACTGCTTCTCACAGTGCAAGAAAGAGGGTCACCAATGAAATTATTGTATAACATTTAATTAAATTATGAAACTGATTTCCACAGGATGTTGTGGAGACCAAGATATAAATGTGGCCAAAAAGGGATCAGACAAATTCAGGAAAGCTAATTTAATCAGTGATTATTAGACATGATAGTCTGGAGAGTCAATGGAGAGAGAACAGCACCTCCAAAGTATGACTCATCCTAGGAGAAGTGTCTTAGATCAAATTGCTGAGTTGCTGTCTGGATATATCTGTTTTGCTGTTAAAAATCAGTGATGAAGAGGGTGTTTGATAATACAGAAAGGATATTTTTCTATTTGTCATTAGGATATTTTTTTTCTTTGTTAGAAGCAGTTTAATTTGTGCACCTTATTGCAGAAGTGTAAGAAATATGAAAGAGGTTGTAACATCCCCAAAGTTGCTCTTAGACTCTGGAATCTTGAGAGAGAGCAACAACCATTTTTATCTTAAACCTTTTTGCCTCCACATTCTCCAGTGATGAGTGAAGTAATCATGAGGTAATGCCAAGGAAGGCAGTGTTTTATATTTCTGGCTTTCCAGATTCTACAGACTTAAATAGTCCAGGATAGCTGCCAGTGCAGTTGCAGCTGCTTAGTATCATGGCTGGGAATAAAAATGTTTCACTCACTGCTGTATCTTGTCACCTGGGAGTAGCAGTTGCTGTGAAAGGCATGGCTGTGTGAAGGCTGTCCAGGCTCTCTGTCCTTGCCTGTTACCTCCAACAATTCCCTCCTCATTTTGGAGACATCCTCCCTGATCTGCTCGGAGAAGAGCCTCAGGGTTGTCTCTGCAAGTGCAACTCTGCTTTAAAATGAACACGTCTTTTTATGGTTACTTTTCCTTTTTTATCCAGCACCTTTGTAGTTTGCTCCATAGGCCTCAATTATTCCTATGGTCAACTCAATAACAGACAGCCCTAAGTCAGGGAAAAACATCCTGCCCCTTGAGTATTAGAGTTATATGTCATGCTTTCCAGGATACATAGCCTACAATAATGTCTTTTTCTTGCTAGATGTTCTAAAATAGTTTCCTGAGGGGGTCCTTATCTAACAAAGGTGGACAGTGAATCAGAACAAAATTTTATTTTCGTAGACAATTTAATGGAACTACAGGGCTGATATTTTAGATTTGCAATTTTGAGACCTTTGAAGAGATTTCTGAGTCAGCTTCTCTGGGCTTAGCAACCTCTATCAATTGCTTTTTTCCTGGTAGTTGGTAAACTGAAGGAATTCAGACAGTATTTTTTGTGAATTTTGTAATAATTTTAATTTTTATATGGCTTTCATTTATTTTCTTTCATGTGTTTATCTGCATCACCATTGTGGTTTTTTTGTCCAGTGATTTTGTCCAGTGTATTGCTATGGCCTGTCCCAGAGCTGTTCCTTTGTAACAGCTTTCCACGTACTTTGCTGAAGGAGTTCTGCATGCACTGATATCCAAACCAAAAATGTTGCTTACTTTTTTTTTTTTTTTTGTCATCACCAAAACTATAACTCCTTAGCTGTGTTCTAGAGAAACAAACATTTTAAAAAGTGACCTGAAAAGCAGGCATCTCTTTAAATCAAAAAAGTCCAATACACAATAGACTTGTGTACCTTGCCTGTTGTCCTTTGCAGGATGAAGCGCTGAAGTTCCCATGGATGATGTAGTACTACAAATGTGTGGTGCATTCCATAGGTCGCTTCTGTTTTCTCCCCTTTCTTCAGTATAAATGTTATTATTCTTGGCCATGGTAAATGCTACCAAAATTTAGGCTTCATGTCTCTCTCTCTTGTTTTTTTTAATACCTTTTATTATTTTAACAAAAAAAAAAAAAGCAAGCATGTGTGCACACACATGGATTCAGCTGAGTGATTTGTCAGTTTTATGATGGCATGGCAACAGCCAGTTTTTATAAAAATTTATTCCAGTAGAGCCCTCATTGAAAAACTGTTGGAAGAAATTGTTCCAATTATTTTTAATGTATGAAATTATAAAATTGTGCAGTCCTTGAGCATGAGAGACTTTCTCTCTCTCCCTTCCTGCCTGCCTCTGGCTTATCTTTTAACAGAAAGACCATATGCTGTGATTCATACGTGAGACTCATGGAAAGTTGTATGTTTTACCTTTCTGGGTTGAAGAACTATCGTACTGTAAAAATGGAGTCAAAACTAGAAGAAATTGCTAATGGTTTTCAAATGCTGCATTGCCATGATTTACTGGATTGTGTTTGTAATTAATTTTTAGTTATGAAGGACATACACCAAGCTCAGAGTCTTGCCATTAAGATCATGAAATAATAATGAGGTTCCTGTACTGGGGACATAGAGTCTCCTCTGAGACAGCCAGCATTCCTTTTGCTTTGTCCTTTTTACTCATTTTGCAATTTCTATCAATATTAATGAGTGCATTCTTTTTTTTCCCTCAATATATAACCTTGCAAGCAGCTCTGTCATCTGTAAAAATACTTACATTTTTCCAGGAAGAAAGGTTTGTGAGACTTATCTATATTATATATAAGTGATTTCAAAGAGCAGTGTTGCTAATGTGCTCATTAATGGGGAAATACTAGGTAGTGGTTACATGCTTTTTGATGCTAGGTTTGCCTATGTAACAGAGATATTCTGTACTAAAGAACTCATATTCTCAGTGTGCATTAAAGTAATTTTTACATTTTTAATCAATTGTGCTTTGATGACAGAATTGGATTGGCAGCTCTGGAAATGGAGCTCTGGAAATTGGCAGCTCTGGAATTTTCTAAAGGAGGAAGCGCAGTGGATACTTCTAAATTCAGTCCTGGTAGGACCAGTTCAGTTTCATACATTCCCAGCTTTAACCTTTTTGCTCCAATATCCTGTAAGGATACTAGTCAAGGCTGAAAAATGACCTGGAGATCAACTATGATTTGACCTCCTGTGCATTATGGAACAGCAAAGGGGCTATAGTGGTGAACTTGGCAGTGCTGGGTTAACGGTTGGACTCTGTGTTCTTAAAGATCTTTGCCAACCTGAATGATTCTCTGATTCTGTGATTGGAGGTGAGCCTGGCAGCTCTGTCTTGGGCACTGCTGCCATGTCCTGGCTGCACGTGCACTCCTTGCTGGTTGTGTGTGTGCTGGCTTGAGTGGACAGGAAGGGTGGCAGCTTGTTGTCTAACACAGCATAGCCCAACAGCATCAGCCTGAGATCAGAAACACCTTATTTTCCATCCAACCTTCAGATGCATAGCATAAGTGGGAATTAAGGCATTTTTCATGGACTCTAGAGGGAGAGTCTGTAGATAGAAGCCTGATGAATTAATTTCAGCGAGCAGGGTTTCTTTGTGATGGCTTTTCTCCGCTATCGAAACAGGGCACTGTAGGATTTAACTGATTCGTTAGTTCAAGTTGGTGGTAAGTGATGGTCTTCTCCCAGGAATCAAGTGACAGGTTGAGAGAAAAAGGCCTCAGGTTGCATCAGAGGAGGTTTAGATTGGATATTAGGAAAAATTTCTTCACTCAAAGGATGGTCAGGCATTGAAAGAGGCTGCCCATGGAAGTGGTGCTATCACCATCCCTGGAGGTGTTCAAAAGGCACATGGATGTGGCACTTGAGGATATGGTTTAGGGGTGAACACAGTGGTTCTGGGTTAGCTATTAGAATTGCTGTCTTAAAGAGCTTATCTAACCTAAGGGATTCTATGATTCTGAGTTAGCTGTCTAAATTAGGATGGCAAAATCACATTCAGCTGATTCAGCTGCTTAAGCAGAGGTGTCTAATGCCATCTGTAAGGGCCTAAGGTGTCTGAGACATCAACATGGGACACCCTGTGTCCAGACACCTCAGGTGACTGGAGTGGCTTAAGTCATACCAGTTAGGGCATCTCATCCTTGTTGCTGTGAGTCAGTTACCAACCTGTCTGCGTAGAGCTAGGTTGGAGGTACTAAAATGTTATTTCAAATGAGCCATCCAGCCACTCTAAAATTATTACATTTATTCAAACCATAATATCAAAAGCGATGGAAAAACTTTGCATTTCTAATTTGAAAATCCTACCTTAGGAAAACATTTTCAGGTTTTCTTCTGTGTTTCCTTGATAGTCAGTGTTACTGATGGTTGAATTTTAAGTGTATTTTTCCTGTTCAAGTTTGTGTATGTGATTCATTTGCTCACTCGTTTGTATGAGTAACATTTTTGATCACCCCTCAATGTCCAACTGAAAAGTGTAAAGCCATTGATTTCATTCTGCAGAATTATGATTCATCTTCTCAGTAATGTGTTTCCTCTGCATTTAATCATGCTCCATCTGAAGCAGTCACAAGGGATAGTTCTGACGATTTGTTTATAATGAATTTGGGGTGAGCATTGCGCCAACAGATCACTAGCCACAACGATGTAAACACTTTATTTTGATTTTAAAAGGTTTTTAGTCAAATAAAAAGCTGTAATCTCCTTTTCTGCTAACCACTTCTGTTAATATCTGCCATAATACAGCCATGCAGCCATGTGGGTTTTAGTAATGTAGTTTTTTAGCCCATAGGTCAAAACGATCCATTGAAATGAGCTCAATGACAGCAGTCATAGATGGGTGTGCAAAAGTGAGCTTAATCCAGTCTGGGGATTCTGCCTTTTAAGGCAGAAATTGAATGGAAGCAAAAGATTTAAAGTGTATCTTTATGTGCTAGCTTATATTTATTTCAGTTATCACAACACTATTTGTAGCCTATTTATGCTGATATATAGTTGTCATTACAGGACACAGGAGCATGAACAAGATGACAAAGAGACCCTGTCACGCTTGTGTGAGTTGGGAACAGAGAAAAAACAGTCCAAGCACTGATCTTGGCCGTTGTTGATCCCAGCAGAGACTGGAGGATGGCCATACAGTGCTCACCATATCTGCTTCTCAGTGTGAATTCAGAGCACTGAGACAGGGTCTTGCATTGCTGGACAAAGCTGCTAAAGGGATTGTGTTGGGTAAAGAGAGCTGGATGTTAGAAGTGGGTTGGAGAATGTAATTTAGCATTTAGGTGATCAGAGTGAAATTTGTTACAATAGTATATTGTATTTAATAATAAGAATTATTTATCTTACTCTTTGAGGCCAGGACTTGAGAACTATACTGAAGAAAAAGCAGGGAATGATATAGACATAAAGAAACAATCCTGAACAGATTGATCTCTGCAGTTCAGCTACTTAAAACTATTTTGGTTTGAGGAAGCCTGGAAAAGGGTGGAAAAGAGTTTTTCCACATCTTTGATGGAAGTAAATAGCATTTTAGAAAGGACTGCCTGTATTTGGTACACCAGTGTGTTGCACTTGTCATGTCATTAATCACACCTGAATAAATGTTGAGATGTATAGGAATAACAGGTGACTTTGGCAAATGTATGTGTTTCCTAGGGAGATCAGGAACAGCATTAGGTTGTCCACTGTCGATGAGCAAGGTAAGATTTTTCTTGCGTCACTTTAAGCATTTAGAAATCCAGTTTCAGATCTGAGTAAGTTTACAAGGCTGCCTCTACAAGCAGCAGAAAGAAAGAGACACTTGGTGATTCATTCTGTCTTAAAATACTCATGCATATATTCATCCTGCCTCTTTCAGACATCTCTCTCTGCATGGGGTGAATCACTCTGAAATTTCTGGCCATCTCCATTGACTGCAGAGGGACCAAAGACAACTGACTTTTTAAGCATCAAACATTTGATTCAATTAATGCACCTTTGCAGAAAGAGTTGTGATGAGGAATATGGATATAAATGAAGAGTGACTCTTGTACCATTAAGCAAAGCCCAGTGACTTGTGAGTCAGAGATGCAGTCCTGTAAAGGCATCTGATGGATTCAAACTCAAATTAAAATGAGGCTGGAAGGTGAACAGTGAAAGTACTTCTTAGTAAGCATACCAGCTTAGGGAATTTGACTTTGCACATATCAAACCAGAGTACAGTGACATTTCAAACTAACAGTATGGCAAACTGATAGCAAATCAGAATGTAATACAAGTGGAGAGAAAGCACATTACTTTTTGATAACATTATGACAGAATAAATTAATGTCTATTTACAAACAAATGAAAATTAAGGAAAAAGAAGTGCATATATGTAAATGTGGTCAAGGCAATGGCTAAAGTCTAAAAAACCTTATCCCCAAGCATGAACCTTTAATAATTTTTAACTCAAAGAAAAGCAGAATTTTAACTGACACTAGTCTCTACAAATTGACAAGAATTCTGTATCTCAGATAAAGGAAATTTCAATATAGTTTGACATATCAAAACTAGATGGATGTTTACAGTCTACATAAATGTTGTTTTGTGGTTCCAGAATAAGACTGGAACCTACTCAGAGAAATTATAATGTTCACGCATGCCCTGTCAGTCTTCTCCTAAAAAAGAAATGTTTGCAGAAATTATGCCCAAAAAGGTGGAGTACTGACTGAATAGTGGATAGATCTCTGAAATACCTAAATTTGTATAAACCACCTTTTCGCAATGCAAGGCTCAGAAAGTGACCATCAGTTCTGGCATGTAACTTGTTCCAGTGACCGCTCTGAAGTAGTGATGTCCAGGAGGTTCCTGATTTCACATCTCATGAGGGAAAGCCTATTGGAAACCGTATTCTTGAATAAAATTTCCGAGAAAGCAATCAGAAACTCTCATATTTCATAAAAGGTGCAAAACAAACTTGTCACAGCAATCAAGGCTCTGATGTTGGAGCATTCTGGATAATTAGGTGATTGCAGTGGTATTCAGCATATGAATTATTAGAGAAAGGTACAGTAAATGTGCTGCAGGCATTTTAAGATTATTTACAAGGACAAAATTGAAGACAACAGACCTGTGAAAAATACATATTCCACTGCTGAAAAATGAGTCTTCTTCCTCAATTCACACCTCCTTGTTACTCACTGATCACCACCATCAATAGACACTGGGCCAATAGCAAAATGAAACTATGGCAACAGATGAACTTAACATATTTGTCTCATGCTCAGCATTAACAAGCATATTGTTCTTTTCAGAAATTAATTACTAAATTCTGTAGAACATATAAATCACTAAATTCTACTGAAATATTGGAAAATAGGTTGACATGTAAATAAACCCACAAACAAACAAGTTTGAGTTGTGGTAGGCATCAAAGCCAAATAACAAAGGTAAGGAGGAAGCAAAAAAATTTTCTTAAGGGCAACTGATCGTTCAGAGCCTAAGCTTTCTGTAGAAATGGGGACACTCTCCTCTTTGTGGTCTAAAAGATGCTGAGAGAAAGGACAAGCAAAAGAGGGATTTTGTCCCTGTCCTTCCAAGTCCAAAGCGAAGTCACAGAGCCTGGAAGCTCTTCTGAGCGCTTGTGTCTTGTTGAACAACTCAAGTAATTCTTAGGTTTACACTGTGTCCTGCCATCCATGTCCACTTGCAAAGGACAAAAGCCAGTTATAGCTTTTTGTAAGCAATTTCCCAATCCAAATGAGAAAAGGAGACAGAAACAAGACCCTGCCATGTTCTTCAGACCAGGTTAATTTGTTACTGAAGCTGCCAGTTTCAGCACTGGGCTTTGAATAGAGCCCTACTATGACTCACAGGGGTGTATCAACAGTGGAACTACTGGTGAGTCTGGTATTGCCCTTGATTTTTATATTGAAAATGTAGAGAACTCTTTTTGCTTTATTCCAGACTCAACAGAAAACAAATCCACACTTTTAATGTAATAAATCCAATTTTACCTTCCTAGTCACCCAGAAAAAAAAAAAAAAGCCCTACATACCAGTCACTGTTATGTTAGAGCATCCTCCTGGACAGCCTTTACCCTTTCAAATGCTTTTTTTATTGCTTGAATCTAATTGAATATCCATCTCATTTCAAATAAAATTTAAAAATATATCTCTCTTCTTTTGGTTAAACCTCTTTTCTCCATTTATTATTCAATTTCGCTGGATAATTGCATTCCTTAATGTAATTGCTCTCTATTTTTCCCCATTTCTTTTGCACAAAGAGATTATGGACCTGAAACTGATATTTGGTAAAGCCAGTAAAGTAATCTGAAATCACTGGATTTATTCCAGTTTTTGCTGTAGTCTAATATAAATCAGAATCTAGCCTATTTGTTTCAGCCATTGTTTGAGGTTTATGTTATCAGCTGTAAATCATGTCTGCTTCTGATTTCAGTGTGGTGTTACACAAACACAGAATAACAGAATGGATAAGGTTGAAAGGGACTGCAGTGGGTCATCTAGTCCAACCTCCCTGCTTGAGTGGAGTCATCCTAGAGCTCATTGCATAGTATTGCATCCAGACAATTCTTGAATATCTCCAGTGAGAGAGTCTCCACAACCTCTCTGGGCAATCTGTTCCAGTGCTTGGTCTCCCACACAGTAAAGAGGTTCTTCCTCATATACACACACACATATAAATTCTTATTTTTCAGTCACAGTTGGTTAGAAGCTCAAAATAGAACTCCAGGTTTCATCTGAAGGAGAAAGCCGTTCCTTCAGGCTTGGTTTTGCTTCTAAGTAAAGGGGAACAACATGGTCCTGAGGTCACTGAAGGGCAACACAGTAACAGAAAAGTCTATTAGCTCTACCTATAACTGATAATTGATTTCTCCCAAAATTATTACTGAAAAGATGTCTGCAGTTCTTGAGTCACAGAACCATGGAAGTTGGCAGGGACTTCTGAAGACTGTGCATTGCTCAGCCCTGCTCAGCGGGGTCAGCTAAAGTGGGTCCTCAGTGCCTGACATTGCCCAGCCCCATTTGGCTGTCACCATGTCGGGTACTCTGCGCCTGGTGCCTCTACCAGTGTCTGGCATGGTGTTCCTTGCCTGGCTTTTCTGTCCTGACAGCAAACACCTGGAAGTGGATTGCTTTCATCTTCGACTCCTGCAGGTTGTTGCAGTCTTCTTTCTTGCAGGCGTGGAGCTGCCATGTGTTTAGGTCCAGGGGTTCTGAGAAAGCAGTAGGAAGATGGGACTGAGCCAAGTGAGGGAGTTTTTGACTCATGGGCGTCAAACCCACCTGTGGGAGAGCCACAGATGCCATGACATCATGAAGTAAAGACTCCTGATCACTGAAGAGTATCTGGCTTACAGGAGAGACAGTGAAAGGAAAAAACAACTTCTGCCACCACTAGTTCCTTCTGACATGACTGACCCCTTTTTCAAAAGGTTTAATCATAGTGTAGTACTTACATGATGTCAGCATCTTAAGAGCTGATATCATGCAACAGTACCAGAACCTTCTCTAAAATAACTTTATCTTTTGAATGTTTGGGAAGAAAAAAGGGCTTTCTAGTGTGGTTCTACTATGCAAGGTATAGGACCCAGCATCATCCTTGCTTCATGCAAGCTGACTTAGAAATTGTGTTGACAACTGATGTGAAGAGGTGCTTCACAAATTGCCTAGGGAGAATAGAATCATAAAATAGTCTGGGTTGGAAGGGACCTTAAAGATCACTTAGTTCCAACCACCTGCCAGGGGCAGGGATGCCTTCCACTAGACCAGGTTGCCCAGGGCCCCATCTAACCTGGCCTTGAACGCTTCCAGGGATGGGCCATCTACATCTCTGAGCAACGTGTTCCAGTGCCTCACTACCCTTATTGCAAAAAAGATTCTTCTGTATAACTACCTTCTTTCAGTTTAAAACCATTACACCCTTTCCTTTCACTACAACCCCTGCTGAAGAGTCTCTCTCCATGGGGATGGGAAAATTCCTCTTCTTTTGCACACATAAATTTCCTAGGGTACTTATTTCCATGGGGCTTTAGCTATGAGGTCGTTTTTTGTTTTGTGTGTGAAAGACACACTACAGCTCCAAATTTCATCTTTTTCTGTGAAACAATGAGTATATTTGAAGAAATGAGGCATCTTTGTGGCTTGATAGCCTGCTTCTATATATCCTTCCTACTGATGTTAGCAGAGAAAAGGCAGTGTCTGAAGTAGCCTGAAGAGAAAGGAGCGATGCTGGAAATTGTCAGGAGTTAGAGTTATTATCAGCACACAACTGGAAATTTGATAAACAGCCTGCTTTAAAATCATGTGAAAATTATTCTGTTATTGTAAATTATATACTTTCACCGCACCAATTGTTTGGGGTTTTGTTACACCTATATATGTATGTATGGTGGAGTCTATACAGTGTTTGATGTGCCGTTTATAGATTTGTATTGTGTCAAAGATTGCAAAGACACCCACCACGCTTGCTTGCTCAATGCCTGGATTTCACATGTAGTCCCCAGGAGTCAGCACGTTCCTGTGGGAGTTTGTGGGCTGGGAGTGGGCAGAGGGGTGGGGGTGAGCCACAGTTTTCCTTGCGAACTAATGAGTCCCTGCCAGCACAGCTGAGCTGGCAAAGGGAATGTTGTCATTTGCTTCTGGCATAGTCCACACGACTCATTCCCGTTTCCAAAAGCCAGGGAAGAGCAAGAGAAACATGTGCCATACACGGGAATTCATCAAATGCACAGAACTCACGAGGCCGCAGAGGTGTTGGTTAACTACCAACTACTAATTCAGCTCATGCAGAATTACTGGGAAAACCAGAGTGTGAACGTGGTCAGGTGTCAAAGCAGCCAAAGTACATGGGAATTAGTTGGAGTAGCTCCAATCAGTGGAGTGCTTGTGCCGAGGGATATAAGGCTCTCCTGGAATCAGTGAGGGGAGAGAGGTGACTTCAGTCACCAGCACTTCTTCTCTAAATGATCCTTTGGATGAACACTTTTTCTCTCGGCTATCCATGAGGGAATTTAGTGAAATTAGGTAGCTACTGTGTATGCCAAATACAGGTGGTACGACTGCCCCATTTCCCCCAGCTGTTTCACAGAATGACAGAATCACCAAGACTGGAGGGGGCCTCCAAAGTCCACGCACCTGCTCTAGTAGGTTCAGCTAGATATGATTGCACAGAACTGTGTCCAGTGGGGTTTTGAGTGTCTACAAGGATGGAGAATCCACCATTTTTCTGGGTAACCTCTTCCAGTGTTTGATCACCTGCACAGTAAAGAAGCATTTTCTTACATTAAGACGGAATTTCCTGAACCCGAGTTTCTGCCCATTGCCTCTTATCTCTCTGGGCACCCCTGAGAGGAGGTTGGCTCTGCCATCTTTGTTCCCCTCATTGGGTATTTAGACACACCTTGATAATACCCCCTGAGCCTTCCCTTCTCCAGGCTGAACAGTCCTAGCACTCTCAGCTCTCCTTTGTACGACCAGTGCTCATCACCTTTGTGGCCCTTTGCTAGACTCACTCCAGTAAGTCCTCATCTGTCTAGTAGGGGGGAGCCCAACACTGGATCCAGTGACCTGGTGAACTGGTGAGATGTGTCTCACCAGTGCAGAGCAGAGGGGAAGGATCACCTCCTTCAACCTCCTGGCAGCACTTTTTCTAAAGCAATTTGAAGAGGAAATGGTTTTACATAACTGTGTTCAGGGAAGTAAGCAAAACAAAACAGAACTGGTTTTCAGAGACATGGCTGGACATGGTTGGTGCTGTCTTCTGGGTGGAATTTGGGTCCTTTTTCGACACAAATGTGAGCTCTTCAGACGCACTCAGTTTATTCTTCCCTAGGAACAGCCAGAGTTCTGTTTGTTTGCACTTGGTCCCTTTGAACTCTGTGCATTTGCTGAGGAGGCTGGAGGGTAATGAGAGGCGGGGAAAGAAGTCAGTGGGAATGAAGCTGTGTTAGCAAGAGTTTGGGAGGTCTTTTGAAATCATTAAACAGCAAACAAGGTTCTGTAAGTCACGTTTTGCTATTGAACATAAATTTTTTTTCCCTTATGTCTTTAGTAACATTTGGTTTTGTAAACTGTGCTCACACTGGCAGCTTAGTACTGGCAAGCCAAGTGGGAGCTGGAGATCTGATAAATCTGTGCAGGAATTTCTGTAAGATATTCCAGGGGAAAAAAAAAAAGTGCTTGGCCGGGAGGTTTGCATGATGATTGAGTGAAGAGTGGAGAGCATTTGAAACAGCACAAGCATGTGTGGGACACAAGATAGCATTGCAGGAAAGTTATTAAACAAATTATACCAGGTGTTAAAACTGGAGGAACTGTTTTCTTCTTTCTACATGGTGAATTAATGCCCATTGCCTCTAAAGGCCCTGGTAAATCATATAAAATGTTTGCAAACCCATGCTGCTGAACCATTTTAGAGTAAGTTCCAGCTGCTGCTGAAGCCCTTTCCTGCTTTTTGAGCTGGCTGGCATGGGCCTCTTGAGGTCCAGCAGGGCAAAGAGCAAGCAGGTACATCCTCATATTGCACTTGCCTGGTGCTAGCACAGCCTGGACTGCTTCAAGTGTGGGATTGGCTGTTTAATAAATTTCCATGTTTTAAAACTGACCTTCCTATGGACCTGTAAAAGCAGCAATTAAAGTGTTACTTAATGAAGTACTGGAATACTAGTCTACTAAGTATTTCTCAAAAGACATGTTCTCTGGGCAGCTGATGGCCTCATTGAGCATTTCAGAAAAGGGACATGTTTTTAAACTCAACCTTCATTGCTGTTGCTTCTTGTTACACAACAGTAGAGTTTTAGTGTTTTTCTTGGTTTCTCCTTTAGATTGCGTTGCCCTTGTTAGTATTAATAAGCATTCTCCTGCCAGAGTAACCTCATTGGGAACAGAATTGACACCTTTATTGATGCCATGTGGCACCCACATACCTGGTTCCTTGTTTATTGTGAATGTCTCCTCCACAATGGTTTGATATCAAAGCATGTTGCTTTTTCTTTTTCGTTTCCCTTTCATGATTTTTGCCAGAAAATACAACAGAAGATGAATAACGTGTTTCAATTGTCATATTGCATGGTTGGGAGTATGGAAATTGGAAGCAAATTTATAGTTTAAAATGGTAAAATATACTAAGGAAATGCTTGCAGAGTGATCTTTCCTCTTCTTGAAAGCTTAGCGGTTGTGCAGCTGTTCACTCCTGTCTTTTCCTAATGCATATTTGTAGATTTTCACAAGGAAAATAAATGCATGTTTGTGAAACCATGATTATAAGTTAATTAAAAATAGTTTTCATTTTAGAAAACGATATGTGTTGGTGGTAGCATACTCATTGCTAATGGATGACTGTACTTTTTCCGTAGTAATAAGAGATTCAACGAAACTCTAGAAGATGTTAGGATATGATTAACTGGGTAATCTATGTATTTGAGTTTTATTCTCCCATAGCCAGAAGTGTGAGTTTATATTTGATAATTATATGAGACTCTTGAGCTTTCTTGCAGATTGTAATTCAATTTCATTAGAAAAGAGCTTTAAAACATGGAGAAAGAATGAATGCCGCTTATTCCAGGAAGGCATTGTGACCAGCTTGGTCAGCATGTCTCAAACAGAGCCCAGCAGATTATGCAGCATGCTGTGCTAGAGCAACAAATAAAAGTACAGAACCCAGCAGTCCCAAATTATACCTTTCTCAAATACTGGTTTTGTTCTGTGGAAAAAATAATGTCTGAGAGTGTTTATCAAAATGTCGGCTGTGGTTTTCATTTACTAGAGGATATTCTATGGTGCAGTACATCAGAGATGGCTGGAAGGTGTTTGGGACTTACCTGACTACCTGTGGCAGACAAGCAGCTGACCAAAATTAGGGAGCTGTATCACAGAAGCAGAAAGCTGGTGTCTTGTTTCTCTGAATAGGATGATAAAAAAGGTT
The DNA here is from genome assembly GCA_035584735.1 of Pseudotriccus pelzelni. Classification (NCBI taxonomy): domain Eukaryota; kingdom Metazoa; phylum Chordata; class Aves; order Passeriformes; family Tyrannidae; genus Pseudotriccus; species Pseudotriccus pelzelni. The sequence continues at coordinate 103,988,317 of JAWMRA010000113.1, forward strand.
ACGTGTGGATATGTGTATCTTTATTCATGTATTCTTAAATACTTACTCTCCATGTTCTACAGACATTCTGTAGTGTTTTATGTTCATAGTATTGAAAACTATACAGGTAACTTTGGAAGATGGAGCTGAGATTCACAGTTCTGCCTGCTTCCACTTCTGCGTAGTGCCAGTTCCAAGGGCTTTAAAGTTAACACAACAAAGATTAGAAAGTTGCTATTACAGAAAAATTGTCAGTCAAAACCATCTGATTTTTGCTCATTGAAGATGCTTTTTTTCATTGATAGGTGTTGTTGAGTTAAACATTAATGGGTATAAGAATCCACATGAAGAGTCAAGTGAAAAAACACTTGGCTAAATTAAGAGAGTCAAAAAATGTCGTATGAATCTACCTAAGGTAGTTATTGTAACTGCTGGGAAACATTAGGGATCTTCTGGGTCCTAGGCAAAGCATGTTGTGACTGCAAAGGGTTACAGAGGTTAAATTAAAAAAAAAACCAAAACAAAATGAAAAAGGGAAATAAACAGGCTCCATAAAGACTAAAACAAACAAACCAGTCATTGTTTCCTGTAAAAGCTATCTGAGTTGGAGCTAGAGAAATAACTGTATCAGTGTACTGTAGTCTCCATGGGATTTAAATTCAGATTTTGCCAAATTAGGTCAGTGTCATACATGAGAAAAGTGGGTCTTCAGTGATAACGCTGGGGCAGTTGTTCTAAATACTGTGAATTACAAACCAGTTGTTCGGTCAAAACCGCTGATTTCTGAACATCTGAGTGTACAGTTATTCCTGTGACAATTAAGTGGAAGGTTGAACTCTTGAATATTTGTTCTAAGTTTACCAAAACGTGTGAATGGGAGATTGGCAAAGCTTCAGAGTAAGTTTAGAGCAAGCGGTGTGCTGCTCTTAGTTAACAACTGGGTGAGCCCTTGCAGCAGGTTCTTGTAGTTCAGAAAGATGGAGGAGAAGTGCTTGACTTGGCGCGTGCTCAAGGAAGGTTCCCATAAAGGAAATCATATAAATATATCGATTCGTTGAAATAGAACAACGTCCTTCTGAGGAGAAAGAAATTTCCCCTTCGAAACAGGGGAATATGGCAAAAGCAATTGGTTAATATCAGGAATGGTGGTCATATGGACTAGAAGTCAAGGCATTCAGTGTGGTGCCGTCATTAGAGATAGATGCTAAACTGGAGACAAAAATGGAAATGCAAAGCTAGGCTCAGGAAAGAAATTCATCACTTTGAAGTTCTGTACAGGACAAGTTAAGTGTTGTCTGTCATCTGATTAAAAAATAACTGAAAGACATCTGTCATGAAGCAAACTGTAGCAGAATGGGAAAAATTAAAGAAGAGGATTTCTCTGAAGTTCTCTCTAAGGACGTCTTTGGTGAAATGTCAGAGAACCTGGAAGTGTGTCAAAGGGCCAACACAAGTAATACTAAAATTACTGTGTTTATTTGTACATACATGCATATTTTGTATTTCTGGCTGGTTTATGTTTAATATTTATAAGTGTGTATACTGAATGTATGTAATTAATGCACTGAATATCTCCAAAGTTAACAGTGATGAAATGCAAGCCATCTAGAGTACATCAACTATGCGTTAAATATATAAATATACATCTATGTGTATCTATACATGTATGTATACAAATATATAGGAATTAAATTTATTTTTCCAGTTTGGTTTCATCATTTTTTTTGAGACCAACTGTGTGGAGGCTTGCATTGCTTCCTCCCTGCATTTGCTGTATGTTACAAGCCTCTCTGTCCACAGCATTGGACATGTGAGGAATAGCTGCTAATGTGGGTGTCATATCAGAAGAGATTTTCAAGACAAGGAGGAATTCTGTGGACATCCCTGAATCTCTGATTTTGGTTTTTTTTTTGTAAATTCAAAGAAAAAATTAAGTAATCTTTTTCTATCTTAGTGTAAAGAAAAGCTGTAAGTTGCCTAAATTTTAAGGCAAATAAATCTCCAGACCTTGAGATTCCTAAATGAAAGAAGAATATTGCCTTTTTCAATATTTTCAACCTCCAATATTAAAGTATAACTAAGGTTCACGTTCACTAACAGATCTGGGAAGTTGTGTTTGAAAGCAGCTGCGAGTACGAGTGTGAAGTTCAATCTTTATGGCTAATTCCAGTTTAATGGCCACATTTGGCTAATTGTATTCATTTATTTTCAAGGCAAAATGGGGAAACAAAACAGCAAGCTGGCCCCTGAGGTGATGGAGGATCTGGTGAAGAGCACGGAGTTCAATGAACACGAGCTAAAACAGTGGTACAAAGGATTTCTAAAGGACTGTCCAAGTGGTAGACTGAACCTTGAGGAGTTTCAGCAGCTCTACGTAAAAGTAAGTTATTTAACTTACTTTAACTAAGTTCCTACTATTTGACTGCAGAAAAAGTTAAGCAGTAACATAAAACAAACATGTGGTCAAGACTTGCTGGTCATTTAGACTAAGGAATAACTTTGCTGGGAGGAGAAATGGTGATGAGATGAATGGGAAGTGCTACCATCATCACACCAGTGATTCATGTAACTGTAGTGACCAGAATCAAAAGTTTAGAAGATCTGTGATTTATTCACAAGAAATATATTCTCTGTGCTCTGCAATTCATGGGCCTCTTTCACCCTCAAAGGATGGTCGTGGTCCTGTTGAACATAAACCATGTGATTTCTGGACATACTTATATGACAGTGGTGAAGTTTCATGGCAGTATGATCTGCAGATAAATTATGCACTGTGCACAAAGGATTTCTTTCTATAAATTTTAAGTATTGCCTTTATTTTTTTCCCTACTATCCCTCTGTCCTCGTTTTATTAGAAAGGCAAAGCAGGCTGATCTGTTTATTTTCTTATTATTTTTCATTATTTTATCAAGTTCATTTTAGTCTTATACTTACATTTATTATGTATTTATTCTGTAACAAGAAGAGTATGGGGGTAGCATAAGAAGTGTATTCATGTTACAAAGAAAATTTATTTTAATTCAGAATTGAGTGTCTGCCTAGAGGTCAGAGACTTCAAAGTAATGTTAATTAGGAGAAATATTGGATGGCAGTGAGGAACAGTAAGATCAGAACAGCTCATAAATACAATGTGAGGCTGAATAAAAATAAAAAAGCCTTTCAAATGTAAGTAGTTAGTATTGAGCACACTGACAGTTTCTTCAGACAAGTGGTACTGCCTTTTCCCTCAAATGCATGCTGGAGTTTTTTCCTAAATTTCTTCAGCCTTGAACCCAATCACTCTACAAATTATGCCTAGCCCCTTTTTCTTTCAAATGAATGGTCTAGCAAAAACTTCCAACTCCAGCTTACATAAGTAAGCTTCTGTCTTCACATTTTAATATTTATGGTTCAAGATGTTGCCTCGCAATCTTTTTCTTAAGAAACGAATGACTTTGTAGTAATGTTATTTCATCTGAAAATGTTATTTTCAGATGAAAGAATTTTTACAGCCTCAGGTATTATGCATGTTATTGACTGATAATTTATAACTTCCATTTTAAACAGTACTGAGTGCACTTTCAGCAAGAGCAGACATCTCATCATCTCTCATACATGTTTCTGAGAAAAGCAAATGGTCTTTACAAAATTTCTAATAAAGTATGTCAACTCTTTAGCAGTCATTAGTTTCTTTTTGGCAAATCACGGTAAGCAGATTAATTTATTTTTTTTTAATAGTTTTTGTGTGCTGTGAGAAAAAACATCTTCTGAAAGCATCTGAAAACTGTTAGGACTACCTCCCCTCATAGGGGCATTTGAAGTGTTCATAGATATTTCGCAGGATACTTTACTCATGAAGACATACCAGAGAGTAAATTCACTATCACGTTTACAGAAATGGAAGTGTGAAAAATAGCATGAAGAGCATAAGCAGTATTTCACGCTTGAAATTTGAAGGCAGCTTTCCAATCTTACTAAACTGCAATATCTAACTTTTAGTTTTATGGCCTCATATATCTTTAGATATGCACATCAAATACGATTGTCTCCCTTGCTTTGGTAGTTGTGGGTTTTGAGTTTTGCTGTGTAATGGCACTGTCATATATTTAGTCCAGTTTATTGCCATCCTATATATAATGTCTATACAGGGCAAAATACTAATTTTGCAGAGGAGAAACGTGATTAGCTGTAGTAAATCCAGAGCTGTACTTCTCTTTCTGTTGCAGAAATGCTTGTAAAATAATGTCTCTGAGGAGCTAATAGTCTGAGTGTTTCCTGTGGTGGCGACTTCTCCTGTGTAGGACATTCTGCTTGCTCCAGCTGCTGCTGCAGACAAAACCCCAGATGCGAAATTTGATCTTTCCAGGAGGAGCCACCAGCAGGAGATCCAAATCATTATGATTGCATTTACAGCATTTCAGTCCCCTAAAGCATATTCAGGGTGAAAATACATGAAGCATGTATTGATTTGTAATTCTTCTGCACAAGCTTGTGATTGGGAGGGATAACATTTATCTGTTGGTTTAAACGGTATTTTATTGAAGAAGATTTCCATAGATCAATATATTTTGAAAAGAAATACAAGACTTACCTTCTTTCAAATTTATATTTACTTAAGATGACATTGTTTCTTTGTTCATGAGTTGTGTGGTGCACTGTCACATGTATTGATAAAAAGGTGGTGGTCATATAATTAAATAGTAAAAATAGCTCTTTTTTTTAACTCACGCAGTAGAAAATATCCTCAGCTTAAAGAGCCCAAATATTTGATATTATATGAGGAGCAATATTTTGAGGTGAACTTCCTTGTTGTCTCCATTTCTCTTCCATCATAATTGCAGAGTGGGGTCGTACAATCCTGGAGAACAGGAGCTGCCTTTTTTGTTGTTTTTTGTGTTAATGAAATGTAACTAGAGGTGTCCTCGGATTTCACCTGATATGTTACTGTATCTAATGCTTTCTAATAAGCTTGACTTGGTCTGAAGCAGAACATCCAGAACATGTGTGATGTGGATGTGAGGTCCTCCACATCAACTCTATCAACTCTGTGTATCAATTTGCATCAATTGTACTGTGCTGTTTACTGATGTAGATGAAGGCTGTATTGACTAAAGGGGGAATTACTCTAGTTTGGCTTGGAAACATTTGCTATTGGAGTTTCCATTATGAATACCAATCATCCAGTGCTTAAAATAAATAGCAGTTACACAAATGGACGCTACAGAAAAATTATTTGCAGCACTTTAGTGGAAGTGTCTATAAAAATACTTAGTCAAGAACACCTCTTAAATAAGCAGCTAATAGGCAGAAGCATATTTAGCATCTTCTGCAGTATAACAGATTCGTTAAAAATATCGATTCATTTTTTAGTAGATAGGTTCTTCTTGGGATCCAAACTCTGTGGCAAGCTGTTAGGACTCATCTTTCCCTGCATGATGCTGAATGACATGAATGCTTCAGCAGTTTTTGGAATAGTTTATTGAAGAATTGGTTATATACTGCAGGCCCAGAGCCACAGAGAGACCTAAATGCTGACACACTGAGTTAGCTGTCCCAACAGTCTGCACAGAGCATGGGAGGGGGAGAAATCCGTGGATAACGTCGTGATAACATTGTGTCAAGCCATTCTGTTGTAAACAAATGTGCAAAACCACAAGGTATTGCTCGGGACAGGAACTGGTATTAAATTTTACATTTCTCCAGGGTATATGTATCTGCTTTCATACGGGACATACATCTTTCAAACCTCTCCTGCAGAAAACTATCTAGAACATTAGAAGTCCAAGCAAAAACAATTGACTGGAGTCCTTTTGCTTTCTGTCTTGAGTGACGAAGATAATGTAATTGCTTTATCTATATCACAGTAGTTAAACTACTCCTTAAGGTGTAGAAAAATTTGAATCTGATATTAGAGGAAGAGCACTACCAGCAGGTTGAGGGAGGTGATTCTGTCCCTTTACTCAGCCCTAGTGAGGCTGCATCTGAAGTGTTGTGTCTGGTTCTGAGCAACTCAGTATAGGAGAGACAAGGAGTTCCTGGAGCAAATCTACTGGACGGCAACAAAGATACCAGGGAACTGGAACATCTCCCTTTTCAGGAAAGGCTGAGGGATCTGAACCTGTTCAGCCTTGAGAAAAGGCAGCTGAGAGGGGACCTCATCAATGTCTCTAAGTATCTGAAGAGAGGATGTCAAGAGGATGGATCCAGACTCTTCCCTGTGTTGCCCAGCAATAGGACAAAAGACAAGGGGCAGAAACTGATGCACAGGAAGTTCTGCTTGAATATGAGGAAGAACTTCTTTCCTGTGCGGGTGACCGAGCACTGGAACAGATTGCCCAGAGAGGTGGTGCAGTCTCCCTCGCTGTAGATATTCAGGAGCTGTCTGGATGCAATCCTGTGCCATGTGCTCTTGGATGACTCTGCTAGAGCAGGGAGGTTGTACCACTGTGGTTCCTTCCAGCCTTACCCATTTTGTGAGTTATCTTGCCCCTGGTCAAATCTGCACTGCTCACCCTCTCATTTACCTACCTGTGGGATATCACTGTTCGGGATGCTGACAATATCCCAATCAGCCTCTTTTTCTGCATGACATACCACCAGATACCTGAAACCTGGAATTTCCCTGTTCAAAGAGAATACCCTAACTGTTGAACTTAATCCTTCCTGTCTTTCTTAATTTTCCTTTTTTCTCTCTTCCAGAAAGTTCTTAATTCTTTTATCTTACATAAAACTTCATTAGCATTGTGAGCAGAGAGCTAAGAAATTAATATACAAAACTGTCATTAAAATAAAATATACCAGTAAAAATTTCTGGAGTGTTCCTATCATTCTTTAGGGTTTCTTGCAGTCTAGAGGGTCAAATACATTTTTCTTCAGATCTTTTGAATTCACTGGGTTTAGATGAATATGCCCTAGAGTGTGTAAGTGTGCATAATCACTGTTAATGTTCACAGGAATTATGCATGTTTATTAAGTGGAAAATAGGCTTCTGTATTGTGATACTTCTTGGAACTGGGTCACTGAACATGAGAAAGCGTATCCTCTGCATTAATAACAGAAATAAGCACCAGTGGTCCTGTAACTGGAAGGGCAGAGTTAGGATTGATCATGATATAATGCTAGCCTTAAATAAAGTAATTTACTTTGTGAATTTAGGGCACCTATATTTTTAGCTGTGTTCTAGAGTTTTATAGATAACATTTAAATGAAAAAAAAGGATGAAGAAAAAGTAATGCTATTTGATTAATTACACTCAAATGGTTTGTCATATTTTTGGCTTCTATCTCACATTTCCGGCCTTGAAGGGAATTGATTTCTAGTCCTTCATTTTAATATGTATAGGACAAAAGAATCTCAAAAATATATTGAAATTTAAGTGGGTGTATTTGCAGCCTCTTTTTCTCTCTCCAGATTTTCAAGACAGACTAGCATCTTTCTAAAGATGGCACAGAGCTACTCAAAATTTTAGGTTAGGGCTGCATTTCAGGCTTTCAGTGACTGCAAAAAAGTAAGATTCCAGAATGGCACAGCTGTGTTTATTGATGTCCTGAACACAGATGCAGTTGTACTGGCAGAAAGTGATTTTTCTGGGATCATCTCTTTTAACTGGTAGACCCATGGTGGTTTTATGAGTGTGGTTTGTCCACTTAAGTTCTCCCTATAATAAGAAGCACTTTTTCAGTACATTATACCAATGTTAGGTATATTATGCCTAAGATAATTATTATATTTAGTGTGTGTTACACCAATCCGGTGTTGCTAAATAACTACAGCATGTTTTGAAATAATGCAGATTATAAGAAAATCTGATCTATCACACAATGATTTTAGCCCATGCTTTTGCTGCCTTCCAGAAGATCACATCTGGTGCACCAGCAGACTTTCTGGACGGTAGTAACAGGATGTTTATTTGATGTATGACCTAAATTTAACTTCAACACGGTAGAAAATATCATATGTATTTATTTATAAACATGAGTCTAAACAAATTCTTAAACTGGTTAATATTACTGCTGTGTTACTGAATTTTTCAAAGTGATGCAGAATAATAAAGCTATTACTGTTACATTAGAAATGTTTGATGCAAACAAAGTAGTGAATAGCTGTGATCTGGGGACATTTCAAGGTGGCTCTATAAAGAAGCAGTGCATATGTAGACAGGCAAATAGAGGTTAGAAAGGAATGACAGTAACGTTATTGGCATCAGTGGAAGTTTTACTTGCGGGAGGTCATAAAACAGTCATTGAGGTAAAGATTCTTAATGTATTCCTTAAGCACTTAATAAAAATCTGCACATTTGAGACAATTACAGTAAACCACTGGGAACAAAATGCTCCTAAAGAGTAAAAACCTTTCTCTAGAAGTACAGTGAAGCTCCTATGAAAGAAAAGTTAATGTAGCAGAATCCAAAAGGCTGAAAAGCTGCTGCGCTTGTGGTCCAGCAGTATCACGGAGAAGTGCTTTTCAGGATGAGTAATGTGTTTGGTGCTCCAAAGCTGAATTAAAACTGGGTTCTGATAACTTTAAAAAAAAAATATTGCAATTGCTTTTCATATAGGACTTGGCTAAAAAAAAAAAAAAAAGCATGGGCTTGTTGCCTGGATGTTATCCATGCAAAACTGCTTTTGCCGTTATTCGTTTTCTTCTCCTTATAAACATGAGTAGGCAGGTGCTGTGCCAAAATGCAGGTCTACTACAAAACCACATAAGAGGCTTATTATATGTTTCAAACAGAAGCTGAGCTTGTGCTGTATGAATTTTAAAACAAAGGGCCAGAATGCTTCTTACAAGAAATCCCGGAGGCAGGGTTAACTTCGAGGCTGACTTTGTGCAATTCAGGAAAGGGGAGGATACTGGTAACGTGCCCTCCTGCTTCATTTCTGTCTCTGTGCTGATCCCAGGAAAAATAATGTCTGGACTTAATATCATTCTGTGGAAGAACTTTTAAAATCTGTCTTTGGTAAACAGAGCTTTAAAGATCAGCAACCATATTGAAAAACAAAATACAGTAAATAAACACAGATTCTCATTTAGGCTGCAAAGTAAATTGAAAACAGTAATTTCCAGTAGAGGACCAGCATGCTGGGTAGCAAACAGCTCTGAAAATACAGCTGTAAATGACAACACTGGATGCTAAGAACCTTTAACAATGTGGAATGGAGTCAGTTTAGATTGAAATCCTAATCTCAGTGAAGCTAATGGGAGTTTTCATTCCTGATCCTTACTTAAGCGCTTAGGACTGTGCTGAGTTCCCGAAATTGTTTATCATTTTGAGACCTGAGCGCTGTGAAGTCTGGTGCAAGCTCCATTAACCATTAGCATCCAGTCCTACAAGCTGGGTCTAGAGTTTGGAGAGCTCTTCAATAGGTGTGAAGAACGTACAGATAGCTAGTACAGTTGTCTAAAAACGAAATCTGTGTGGATGAGGGGGGAAAGTAAGTGTCCTGAAGTTAGTAGAGAAAGAATTTCAGAAAGAAAGAACAACTCTTTTCTATTTGCAGTATTATGGCTAGTGGTTAATTGTAAAGGCTAAAATACTTTTTTTTTTTTGCTTCTGTTGCAGTGCATAGAATGGCCCTTACTCTCCAGACAATCTCCTCTGGAGACTCTAAATCTAGAAAACAAGGAAGTCAGACAATTCTAAAAGATGAATTCTAAGCAGCTAAATATTAATTGCTCCAAATAGTAGCTTGTGGAGTATCCACACTGGTGGAATGACTCTCCCTAAAACTTAAACAGAGTGCTGACGCTCTGTCTGTGAGAGGCAGGAATCATGGTCACGTGAATCTATAAAGCAGTTCAACTGTCCAAAGGCGTCTCCAGGGCTTAGAGTCAGCAGATGTGTGGGAATGCAAAGGTTTAGTCCAAACCTCTGATTATTACTAGTTATTGAATAGATCTGTAATTCTGTGGTTAGATGTGGTTCTTGGAGGCACTTTAACTTGAGGCCTAATGCACTGAAGAGAGTATGTCCAACCAGGACAAGATGATCCAGCCTGGAATGCTTAAAAATATCACCATTTACATTCATGCCCTAGTTTCCACTGTAGTCTGATAAAAGAATGCAGGGTGGGTAAATTTGCCAACAAAAACATGCAAATTACTTTTACTTCATCTTTGATTTTGAAGGAAGCTCACCAGTTCCCAAAACTGTCATGCATTTTTGTAAGAGACATTGTTCCTTTACAGCTCACCTTTGATCTATGTTGGATTCCTCTGAGAAATCAAAACAATGAATTTGGGATACTGTGATTGTTTCTGTAGCAAAACACTGAATTCATTAATAAGGTTATCTGAAGGGTAATAAAGAAGGAGTGCTGCAGCTTGGATGGAGAAAGCCATTGCTGACCCAAAGTATGAAAGATCTCAAAGAAAAAGAACCCAGAGAAGTGTCAGCACCAAGTCCCATAGCTGTTACAGTGTTCAGATCTACTGTTTGCTGTAACAATGCTTAATTGCACGATTGTTAAGTAATCCTCACAGCAGCAGTATCAAAACTGATCAGTGGTTCACAACCTTTACACAATCTGTTGTGAAAGTCAAGTGTATTGGATTTTTTTTTTCCTGAAACTTCTGTTTCCTAGCTTCCTTCGTACCACCTCAGTGCTTTCCTTCTCATTACAAGTAAGGATGTTCACAAAACCAGTGAAAATCCTTGAGGATGTGCAGTAGAGAGAGAGAGGGGTAGTACTGACTGTACTTCTTTCAAAGATATTCCTTTCTCTTGCAACCAAATAAAATAATCATGAATAGAGTATATAAAGTCTCTATTTTATGTATGAACATACGTTTGAGATACAACAGGATTAAACCATTTGTGTGATGTCTTTGGCAACGTCAGGGCTGAAATTATTTTGTGGTTCAAAATACTTCCTCACTTCATTTCTTTGGAGTGAGGACTTGTTCTTTTTCCTACAGAATGGCTTGGGAATGCCTTCCTGGGGTCCCACATGCACATAATCGTATGGCACTTCTGGCCAGATGTTAAACAAATGTCTGCTCCAGATCTACACTGGTTTCTGCGGTCTACAGTTAAACTATCATCATGTTGTAGTGGAAACCTGTATTTAACTTTATTTCAGAACCTAAGTTACTGAGATTTTGGAAACCAGATCATCCTTTTAGGATGATACTAGCCTTGTTTTGAAGGCTAGTCAGCATGTGTTTTTGTTACTTGAGACAAAGTGAACTAAGGTCTTTCAGGGACTTCATCTTGTCACATTTCTTGACGTATAAGCATTTCTGTTTGTTTAACATATTTTAAAAAAAAAAAAAAAAAGAAGCTGTTTCGTATTACAGGGGTCATGAAGGAGCCTTTAAACCAGGGCACTTCATTTCAGCACTGGAGTGAACTAATATGGTTTAAAGTTGGTTTTTTCTTTTTAAATACATTGAAGTATTTTCCTCTGGTACCAAAGTCTGCTTTCAGTATCTCACTTGTACACAAGGCCTGGGGCTGAAAACAACATTCTTATTCCTTAAGGTGTGAACAGGAACTTGGTGCTCTGAACTGAGTCCTTTCACCCTGATGTGTCCTCTCTGACTCCACACCTCAGCTTGTCCTCCCTCCTCCTCCCAGGAATCTCATCGGTCCTGCAGAAAATTAATTTACTAACATTATTTCCAGAGCTTCCCAGATGGACAGCTGTGAGTCACTGTAGCTGGATACGAATATCCCAAAAATTAAAGGGCCCACATTAGTCTGGACCATGGTGCTTGCAGCGAGGCCCTGCATCTCAACCTCTCCATCTGCTCGTGGTGCGTTGAGATGGCAAATCACCATTATTGCTGCAGTGAATGTGCTGCTGTGGGAAGCTACAGCTATGCAGGTGTTGAAACATCAGCTGCTTTTTCAGGGTACTGTGGTATGGAGGGGCATTTGGGAGCTCACTTGGTTACCAAGTTATACACAGATTTTATTATCATGTAGACATTAGTTGACATTCCAGTCAGGTTTCTACTAATCATAGTCTGAATGTTTCCAGTACCTTGGGATATCAGCTTTCTTTTTCTTCAATGAGAGTAAATTTTCATCTTTTCATGTTTAATTAAGGCTCATAGGAATAGACTATTTGCACTGACAAACCTAATGATTGATGAATTGAAATGATTTGCTGCTACCTTGCATGAGAATTAGGTAGCTATCTTAATTTTAATCACAAACAAATCAAAATGAGAAAAACATATGGTTTGGAAGATAAAGTAATCAACACAAGGAAAATCAGACAGGAGGAGATTTTGCCATTTTACTGAAATACACATGAAACATTCTCAGAAGAGTTTGGTGTGAAATCCACCAGTTGAAGTTGTGAAGTTTGGCTGTGTGGTTGCATGGATAGCCCAGAACTGAGCATGCAGCTCTAAGTAAAATTGCTCTGTAGTCCAGAGAAAGAGCAGTATACACAGAAGTGTAAATCAACACTGCAGTTTACTTCAAAGTGAATATCAAAGTCAGTGAGAGATTATTTTCATGTAAACAAAACTGTTAAAGAAAAAAAGAATAAAAAAATCCGATGTCATTAATTGAAATAAGATTTTATATGGACTTGTCAGCAGCTTTCAGCAGAAGTATATTCAGTTCTGAACTTATTCCTGGATAACTCTAGAGGTCCCCTTCATTTGGAAATATATACCCTACGATTACTCTTATCCCTTACTAGGAAATACACACCTGTGAGCATATTAATGACTCTTCACAGCTTTCTCTGGCATATATTTTCAATAATTTTCTCCTCCCTGTCAAATCAAATCAGGCTAGGAGATGGTTAAAGCCCTATTCCAAGATACATGAGTTTTGGCTGTGTGATTCCTGTCCCTGGTGCTGATACCAAATGCACAGGAACTGATCAAAGAACAGTCCTTGAATTCAGTTTTGTGTTCACAGGCTCCAGCTACTGCTGCTACTTGTGACCATGGTGACTATATATGTGTCTAAATACCTTTTTGGTTCTGGAAAACTCTTAATTGTGTTGGTGATTGTTAATGTAGGAATTACAGTGCCTAATTTTATAATATGTGTCAGTGCAGATAATTGTGACTTAAAACATTTAACTGAAATGATGGAGTTGTCTAAGAATGGATCAACTAAAATAAGAAATCATGCTGTGAAAACCTCATGGGATACCACAGGGATGCAGATGACTTTAGGAGATGTACTTCCTCCTAGCCTGGATCTGTTTTCACCAGAATAAACTCCAGCCAGCTGCTTTTCAGACAGCTGCTAAACACTGGTCTCTGGAAGGAGATGCTCTTTGGGTGTGGTTCTGGTGAAATGCAGATGTCCTTAACTCCCTTCAGACTCTTCCTGTCCACACACACACGTGCCTTAGCCCCAGCAGGAAAGGATGGAGTTGTTTCTTTAGTGAAATCACTGCTTCCCACTTACCCTCCCACCTGCACTTTGGCAGGTCAGGTACCATTCCCTGTTAACACTCCTAACTTCATTCAGGAGTAAAACACATTTCCTTTCCTCAGGGTCCAATTTCTGCATTTCAGTTCAAAGCATCTTCAGCACACTGAGTAGTATATTATCTGTGGGTCGGTAATTTCAGTACAAACATTATATGCACACATTAAGCTTCTTAATTAGGACAAGTGATTTTGGTGGCAGTTCACCCTTCTGAGCTCACAGTTGCTTAGTGGTGACCAAATCCCACCGTTTTCTTGGAGGAATGCGGTCATACCATCTCATATGTAAAGGTGCAGCTGAGCATCACCTTTAGTGTAATGGTATTGAACATGTCGCTTTTATCTCCTGTTGCACATTTTTATGGAACAAGGGATGTGTTAACACTACATTTATTACTTTAGAAAGTCAAAGTTCACAATATTTAATTTAAAAAAAATATTTCAGATATTTATTTATCTGTTTTTAAGTGTAAAGACATTTGCTGTTTGTGATTTTTTAAGAGAAAGTAATACGTCAGATAACAGTTGACCTCAGAAAGGTACATCTTCTAAGTTCCACTATACTGTAGTTCTTAAAAGCCCAGCAAGAAAACAGTGGTTAAAGTCTGGAACAGCTCTTTAAAGCATATCTGATGTCTTTTAATTTTTCTTGAGTTGAAAGAAATGCTGGAATATTAAACAGGATTCTGAAAATGGGAGTTAGTAATAGTCATATTTAATTGTAAGGGTGCTATGTTAGTCTTGGCTTGAAGAAGCAAACATGTATCTATCAATTAGTTATTGCTACAATTAAATATAGAATATGACAAGGGAAGCCTTAGAATTGCTATCTCAGTGCCACAAATTAGCCCTTGTGGCGTATTAGTTTATGCACTCATTTATTTTTAAGATTCTTCCCCTGGAGTTTTTCAGTAGAGCAGAAACATGGTGTTTAATGGACCTGATGTTACTCTCACAGAAACATAAATGCTGGGGTTATTCTAGTGTATGGCCAAGAGTTAGGAGAAGAGAACAGTGATATTTCTGCTTTTTGTAACTACTAATCCAGGCTGTCTCGGAAGCAGGAAAATCATGAAAAAGAGCACATGCTCTGAAACAACCTGGAAGGAAACATTGTTTTCATTCTCAGAAAATGTAGTTGCTTATACAGAAAATCACCGGCAGGTCCAGAGCAATAAAACTGAGTAAAAAAATACTGATAACAAAAGGTAAATGCTGGTCTTTGTATCCAGCAGTTTCTTTTAAAATGATGTATCTCTTTGTTACCTCTCTGTAAAAATAATGACATTTTGCCAAATAAATGAAATCCATTTCCAAAAGATAGATTTAACACATTCAGTATTAAAATGACAATAACATGCAGCCAAATTTATTAAAGACTTTTGAAAATTATTAATTTGGCATGCAAACTTCTAATAATCCTGTAGAAGTGGACTATCTGTGGGAAATTGACTCTTGGGCTGTATCCAGCTGTCAGTGTGAGAGAAAAAAGCTTGTATTCTGGCTATCCAAGGGTGGAATTTTTCCTTCACAGGCACAATAAATAGTTTTTGCTAGAAATAAAAAAGCTGCCAAATCAACCTATCTGAATAAAAAGTATGTTGTGCTTTACACATGGGAAAAGTGCTCCAGAACAGTTAATCCCTATGAAAACATTATCCCTGGATTATCACCAGTAGTACTTGCCTTCAGGCAGTTTTCAGTTATTTGTTTCCATTTTCTATACATGTACCCAGGGTTTTTATTTCCACGTGATTGTTCATCTCAATCATTTGCTTTGCTCTCATCTATTCCGGGCTTGTGCATGTGCATTTTACATGTTTCCAGAGTACTTTGGGCTATATTTACATTTCCAGATTTATAGAAATACTGTTCTATATATAATGCTATGAAAGCCAGCATGTAGTCCTAAGAGGACCACTGATTTCTGTGGAAATGGCCCACGTCACTGCAAAGTACAACCGTGGGCAACAATACTTTTTATTTTTAATCCTCCCCTTTTACGTAGACAGGATGCAAATATTCCATGGAAGTCCTTTGTATGGATGGTGTGAGTGAGTTCACATAGCTCACTGGCTGAAGAAGTCCCACACAGGTTTTATTGCCAGCACATTGGTGCAATAGCTGGGTCAGGGGACAGCTAAAGTTTTGTTGCTATGCAAACAAGATGTCTTGGAGCCAAATAAAAACAGAGAAAAGAAACTCCTTACAAGAAATGCAGTCCCTAATTACTGTGTAGATCTTTTACTGTGTAACAAAAAGGAGTGGTAACAGTGCATGTCACATGTACAGTGAAGTGGAAACATTACAGTGGAAGGTAAGATTTGACCAAAGTGAGAATATTTCTTTAATATAATTCATGATGCACTAAAAATGCACTTTTTTAAATGTTAAAGCTCATTTATTGTACTAAGCCTTTAATTCTTGGTATCACTGGGTAAATTCACAGAATGCAAATAATGAAAAAATAAGTTTTCTTCCCCAAGGAGCGAAGTGCCCTCCTTCTTCCTGAGGTTTGCCTGAAGATGCAACCTTGGCATCTCCAAACTGCTGCGCAGTCCTGGCTATCAGGCATGTGGAATCTTGAGCTAAATCCCCATCTTTTTCTTAACCATAATGTGCTTTTCTTCTCATCTAGCTCATCTCCTTCTTCGCTAGGGCACTGGCTGGATAAGTGGTGAAGCCTGATGTTATATCTGTGTACCTTTGTCCTTTTCCAGTTTTTGAGTTTCTGCAAACTCTGCCTTGTGACTTCAGCACAGTGAGAAGCTTTCTGTAAATTGTGCTCATTCAGCCTGTGATGGCGGCTTGGTAATTTTATTTTAATTTGTCTCTCTTTTTACTTCAACACAAGGGCAGCCCAACATCAGAAAGCCAGCCCGGTCCTTTAGGCAAAGGAGAACCTTACAGCAGAAACTTAAAAGTCTATAAGCTCTGGCACGATGCTGCATAGCAAAGCAAAAAGAATAGGCATAGTTAAGTATTTGTTTATTGTGAATGGAGCTGAGAAACGCTTCAAGAAATGGAACTATCCAGACTCTTTTACTTGAACTAAAATGAAATCTCTCCAGAAAGATATTTGAAGTACCTTCCTTTTAATCTTTAAATATATAAATTTCTAATTTACGGTGCCAGAGGCAAGGGAGAGGGGAGTCTTTGTAATTGTTTTATTTTTTAATATTTTTTGGCAGTAATGCCAGTTATGTGCATAGTGTTGTCAAACAATACAGGTTTGAGGAATGAAAGTAAGAAGAGAAGAAATTGAGGCTGAGTAAGTGTCAACTTGCTATAGACCTTGGAAGATTTAAAATGACATATTTTTATAAACCTCAGGATTTCAAAAATAAAGACAAATGATGAAGAGAATGTTGGCAGGGGGACGTTATCTAGAAAATCCATTTCATATTTAAGGTTATAGATCTGTAATGAAACACATGGTTGTGAGAAGACCTGTACTGCAGTCTTTAAATACGGTTATAAATGAACAGATTGAGTAGCCAGTGGTCCTATTTAAATCCATGGGAGATTTGACACCTTCTCTGGGACCAAGACTTGGCTTGCATTTTACCAGTTTCTTGGTTTATAATTAGCATATGATGCACTCTGCAAAAGAATGACAGATGACCTTATAACTAATTATTTTGTGTGTGTGTGATGAAAATACATTCAACTCTTTTTATCTTTTGTATGGAAATTCCGTCTCTCTCGGTAACTTCCACAAATAAATAATCCATTACCAAGCTGTTCCTGAAATGACAAACACAGTATCTGGAAGCACAGAGAAGATGCTGGACTGGACACTGCTGGGAACTCCCATTCAAGCCATTGTGGTTTTTTTCAGTTCATTGGCCAAACAAATCAGATTACCACATCTGTTTAGCCAGATGGTCTTTTGAGTGTCATGAGGCAAGTGCAGTCAAAATACTGTCTACAACTAGCACAAGGATTGCACTGGCAACTTGCTGCAGAAAAGGAATTACTTAACAGAAAACTCCTGTTGATGGCATTTGATGGTAATTTTTTTTAACAGGCAGATGAACTGAGCACCATCACCAGCCATGGTTCAGGTGTACATGGAGTAGGTGGCAGCCTATAAAACTGAGTAGTGCTATGGTTGGTTTCTGGAATGCAAGTTAAGAACGTTAATCTTTTAATGTTAAAATCATAGAATGGGTTGGATTGGAAGGAACCTTAAAGATCATCTAGTTCCAACCTCCCAGCCACAGGAAGGGATGCCATTCACTCTATCAGGTTGCTCAAAGCCCCATCTAACCTGGCTTTGAACACTGACAGGTATGGGACATCCACAACTTCTCTGGGCAACCTGTTCCAGTGCCTCACCACCCTCACAGTAAAGAATTTCTTCCTAACAGCTAATCTAAACCTGTCCTTTTTCAGTTGAAAACCATTGCCCCTTGTCCTGTCACTATCTGCCCATGCAAAAAGTCCCTCTCTCTCTTTTTTGTAAGCCTCCTTTAAGGTACTGAAAGGCTGCTATGAGGTCTCCCCAAGGCCGCCTCTTCTCCTGGCTGAACAGTGCCGGCTGTCTCAGCCTGTCTTGATAAGAGAGGTGTTCCAGCCCTCTGATCACCTTTGTGGCCTCCTCTGGACCTGCTGTAACAGGTCCACGTCCTTCTTATGTTGAGAAGCCCAGAGCTGGATGTAGCACTCCAGGTGTGTCTCACCAGGGCAGAGTAGCAGGGCAGAATCCCCTCCCTCACCCTGCTGCCCACACTGCGTTGGATGCAGCCCAAAATACACTTGGCATTCTGGGCTGTGAGCACACACTATTGGCTCATGTCCAGCTTTTCAGTCATGAGAACCCCTAAATTCTTCTCTGCAGGGCTGGTCTCAATGAGCTCTTCTCCCAGTCTATACTTACACTGGGATTGCCCCAACCCATGTGCAGCACCTTGCACTTGGCCTTGTTGAATTTCCTGATGTTCTTGTGGGCCCACTTCTTCAGTTTGCCCAGGTCCCTCTGGTCCTTCTGTTGTGTTTTCTGTTAATCTTGGCCTGACCTGCTCGATATATCATCAGATCTTAGTTTCTTTGTCTATTTTCCCAGCACCTGCTGGCAAAAGAGTATTGTGTGTATTTTGGGTTCTTTAGATTACTCTTTCTTCTGCTGGAGAATGCTGTACATACATACATACATTAGTATGATTAGTATGATTAGGTCTATACTACATAAATAAAAAAGAAGAAGGAAATTATCACAGCTGCTGTGCTTCTAGCTAAAAAGAAACTACCTGAGGTCCTCTTCCAGATTATCATTCGGTTGATTATGGCTTTATAAGCAAGCTTCTCCCAGAGGACGATCACGCTGTGGTTAACTCCCAAGAATTTGCAGTGACTATAATGATTAAGCCAGTTGACCATTCAAATGTTGTATTACACTTGTGTATATTTAATAAAATGGATTTTTTTCCCTACAGCCTTAAAAAATCCAGTATTATAGGAGAAATGTTTGGGACTTTGTTACTAATGGAGAGCAAAAGCAGCTTCAGTGGGAAACCATTTTATTACAAGATAAATGTATGAGAGACATGGCAGAAATCATCCTTGGAAATAACCTATCTACCTCTATCTAAAGGGTGCCAGTGAGCTGTTAGATGGCTAGAACTAGGAAGAGTAATCCAGACCTTGGTGAGAGGTATTTGAGATAAAAGCAATTTTGCGTAATAATACTTTAAAATTAATTCCAATTGCAAAATCTCATGTAGACTTTATAATGTTGTTTGGAACATATAAGCATGTTTTATATCAAGATCCCACAATGTTTTCTTAGCAAATGGTAAAAATCATGGAGATAAGCTCACTTCACATGCTCTTTATCTTTTTATTTTTATTAAATTCAAGGATCCACTATGGTCCTTGACAAGACTTTCTTCCCCTTTGGTGGAAATAAGATTCAGTCCTGCGGACTCAGATGGACGAAGGGAAAACAGAGGCTGAGATACCTGGAAAAAAGTGTGCTTTTGGGCATTTGTAAACTCTTTATTTGCTTAGTTTAGAGGATATTCATAGTGGGAAAAAAAGATTGTTTCTGACTTTTTATTAGTTTTGTGATAATTATAATAATTACTTTAAAAGTCAAAACCCAGGAAATTCTAGATGAGACAGTATAATTATAATATATAACCATAATAATGCTTTCTTCCATTCCTCGCTTGGGTACTGTGAGGCTTAATTAGTTAATGTTTGTACAGCAGTAAAATGCAAAACACTATAAAAGTATTAAGCATTTTTCCTGTTTCAGTTCTTCAGTATAACCAATTATCTTTCATGAGGTTTTTAAAGGGGATAATTTAAAAAGATCTGTATAACTAAAATGTATTTTATATCTGTCTTGCTGGGAGATGGAGTGGCAAATCAGTGTTTAATTGCATCAGTATTTCACATGAGCACACTGACACTGTGACAATGGATTTGGCCTAGAAATATTTGTTGATTATCATATTTCTGGGCCATGCCACAAAACTAAAGTGTTCTCATGGGAGCCAGAGACACAGCTGATAGAAATGAATAGAGAATGAATGTCACAAGTTGACAATCCATCGTACTTAGAAGGGAGAAAAAAAGTCCCAAATAACTGGTGTTCAGCTGGAATAAATAAAACCTTTTGTCAAATATTTAGAATAGGAAGGAATGTTTCTTCCTTTCTCATGTACAGTGTTCAGTGAAAGAACAAACCCTTGTGCCATGTGTAAATATGCAATGTATAAACAATAAATTGAGTTAAAACTCAGGGAATGTGTCATTGTAGACCAAAATGAGGTTTTAAATTATCTTTAGGTTGAAGAAGTTCCAAACAAGATCTGGGTATCAAAGTAACTGTTTTACAGTCTGTAGGAATCCATCTACATTAAAGGTGGCAATGGACATAAGTTATTTTCAGGAGATTATTAGCACCTTTGTGGATGATACTCAGATTCTGTTGGTAAATCCAAGACGTTCTCCACGAGATCATTGCTTATTTAGTCATCCTCATCTCATCCACTGAGCTTCAGCACAGAGTCAAGGGTTGGGATTAATTTTGCCAGCTGAAGGCTAGTTTGTTATTTGGGATGCACTAGAGTCAATGGAAAGAAAGAGGTGTTTCCATAGGATTATTAATTTTTTTTCTGCCTTATGCAAAACCACCTTCGTTTCTTTAATAGCTGATGGACTAAAGGAGAGTTCTCAAAGGAATTAGTCTGACTGTAAACGTTTATTTTTCAAAGAAATTAACGATGCTATGGAAACACCATTCTCCTTTCACTACAGAGGGATTCTCAAGTTTCATAGCTGTCTTTTAGACAAATTAGATGTGTAAGATAAATCACATGAGGAGTATGGGCTCACCCCTCAACATGCTACATGCCAGCAGTGCAGAAGATATTGAAGTACCTGTGAGAAGGGACAGATCTCATCATTGACTGGGGTCATTCTCAATTTCATTTGTATCAGTTTGGAGACCATTTTAGATTCCTTACTGCTGATGGTACTATGTAATTAAGAAGCTTCAGTTGTAATCCACATGTTTCTGTGAACATCTGGACCTGTCAAATACAAATTAAAGCAGGTATTTCTTGTAAGCAGAGATGGAGTGCGAAGCTGTTGGCTGTTTAAAAATAAGCTTTGATGAAAACAAATTTAGATTATAACAAGTCCCAGTTTTACAAAGGTGGTGAAAGTTTCACTTTCAAGAATCCACTATTTCACCCATTAAATGAAGTGTAGAGTGGCCAGTTTTACTGGTAATCATATGATGGTTAACAAACTGGAGTAATCAATACATAGAAGCAATCGTAATTAAATATTGACTCTTGATTTTTTAACCTCGGTCTCTATTACTGCGGTTGTGTCAGGCTGGTTGGATTTGCATTCAAAACTGTATTTTGTTTGGAAAGAATTTTTCTAATTTATTAGTGCCACTTGTTCTGCTCCCAGCCAATTTATAAGTATCCGCTTTCAGCAGGCGAAGGCTTTCCACTTTTGTAACCGCGAGAATTTCCATTATTGCATTTACATGTGCCTCAGCTGCTGCTAAGCAACAGGGTGAGCTACCTGCCAAAGCCTGGATTGAAATCCCAGGTCTGTAAAAAGGATGGCTAGAAATATGGATGTGTAATATACTTAAAATAACAAGTGAGGAATGTGGGTTTGGAAACATGTAGAAATGCGGACATATAAGAGGAATACAATTCCATTCTAGGAACATATGAATAAGGGTGATATAACGCGTTAGAGAAAAATTAGAAAATCCATCAATTTGTTATATTTCTGTGATTTGTTCGTGCAAACAGGCTGTCGTCAGACTGTTTTTGCTTTGCCAAACCTTACCAAGAAGTGAATAGGTATACACACAGGGTTGGACAATGGGGAGTAACGAATAGGGAGAACATCACGAAGAAAATTTAATTGAATGCATGTAGTAGTTCTAAATCATAGAATCTGAGAGTGGCCTGGCTTGGAAGGGACCTTAAAGATCATCTAGTTCCAACAAAGTTTTATTCATAGTATTTTGTTTGATTCATAGTGATTTTACTACTTTTTTAAAAAGAGGCAAATGTAGTTATATTTGGATAAGAAAAGAGTCAGTCTCAAGTGCTTTTCCAAGTCTTGACTGGCTTTCTCTTCTATTGGTGTTTTTGATTTCATGCTTTTGGTTTGACTGGGTGGGACTGTTTCTAAGAAATGGTTTGGATGTTAGAAATGCTGTTGCAGTCTATGGCATTAGCATTCAAGTGTAAGGGTGCATGAGCAGTAGTGTTGTACCAACACAAGGCATGAAGACAGTTTTACTGTGCAGACCTCATAGTCTGCATTTAGAAGGTGGTACACGGTGAGGGAACAGACCGTGAGAATAAGTGTCAATAGTGAAACAATACCAACAGCCCCAGAAGTCACAATCCAAATGCCACGTGACTACTGCCAAGGCTTGGGTAGTGACAGACAGATTTCAAGAAGACACTTCGAAGAGGAGAAAATATCCTGCAGTGGGCAGGATAAGGGGGAAGAACATACAGTGCTGCTTGCTACAAAACTGGAGATAGTTACAGGCGACATCGCTGCTTGAAGTGAAGACCCAGTCTGCATTTGGGCCTTGGTACAGTGAAGAAAGGGGTACCATGAAGGCTATAGGACACAGAAAGTTGTCAGCAAGGAAGTTCAAACTGTTTGGACTGAGAAAATGCCAGATTTTCATCATGAACAACACGAGCAGAAGTTCTTTATTCTCCTCTGAAGTTTGTTCATATTTTTCCTTAGTTTTGAAGGCATTTTAAAATTCCTTAAGGCATTCCCTCCTTTGGAATAACCCTATATGCCAAGTAACAAATTTAAACTCTTTTTGTTAAAGCATTTAAGAGAAGTTTCCTACCAAGTGGTTACTCTTTGCTGCACTTCAAGACATAGTCTGATGAGAATATAAGATCATAAAGTGTCATTTTAGCCAGGCAGTTTATGCAATAAGTTCCTAATTCTTTAGTTCCCCTGGTTCTCTTGGAATCAATGTGTATACATGCAATCCCTTAACAATACAGTTGTAAGAAACAAAGCATTTTCATGTGTATTGCTTGTACTTTGGTGCACACTGTTTTACTAACAAAACTGTTGAAATGAAGCAACAAAACTGTTGTGACATTTGGGGCAAAATATTTAGACTGTGGAAAAAAAAAAGAAACAAAATGCTATGCAGAAAAAAATTATACCGACACATTTATAGCTCTGCACAATAAGAATAGAACAACTGGATTTGTAAAAAAAAAAGTTAAAAAAAATAGGATTAGTTTATCTTTTGGTAATAAAACTGTATTTTTAGGAAAAAAAAAAGGCAAGCGACTCGAAAAAGTGACATACAAAAATCAGATTGAATCGATGGTTTAGTCTGACTGAACATGATTTTTTTTTCAGCATATCGATGTCTAGGTCCAATTTAGTTATACTTCCCCTGTCAGCATCACTAGTATTAAGTCTGAAATTTATCCATTGCTATTTATGTATTTACAGTCTGCTGGGGAAGAGTCAACACCATGTATTCTTTCCTCACTTTTCGAAGTGTCTGATGGGGTGGGTGGGCATGTGTGTAAAGATAATCTGCTTGATACTGTTTACTTGACTTTGCAAAGAATTTAGGAAATCCCTTCACCTGACTGAAGTGAGTGTCTGCTAGAAAAGTTATAGAAAAGAAATAAAAATTCTCCCTGGAATCATTCACAACAAGGATACTCTGTACTGAGTACAGAGGACCTTTGAGAAACAGGTACACCTCGGATAACCCAAGCTTTTCGACTGTTCACTTTAATATCTATAGGGCATCTTTAAATGGATTTTCTGGATTCCTGTGCCTCACAATACCTTATTATTTTTTCTGACTTTAATATGTTAATACTGTTTTGAAGGGCAGTGCATTCTCAGCCTGAACCATCTTTTCTTCTGGGCATTTATTTAAAACTGTAAGGAGAAAAAATCTCATTTGAAAATCGTACTGCTGTTCTCAGAGCAGTAATTGATATCTCACAGAGCATGGCTACCTTCTTCTTTTCTCATGTGTATTATGATTCATAAAGGAGGATCATATTACTTCTTGAATGGCAGTGCCTGAAGGTGCCAACATGAACTGCTTGGAATAAAGAGATTGTGTCATCAGCACCAGTGGAGAAAAACCATGGGAAGAAAAATAAACCTCTAAATAATTTGATTACTCCTCATGCTAGCACTTCCAATTAAAGCTCTCACCTGCACTCATGTGTTTTGACTTAACTGAAGGAATTTGAGCTAATTTGTCTAGAGAGAAATTGCAATACAAGGTGGGGCTAAGCCTAAATAGCATCATGGGTCACAAATAAAAGACTTGAGTAAAACAAACACAAACAAGCCAAAAACCAGACATGTAGACATGGTGCTCAGGGACATGATTTAGTCATGGACTTGCAGTGTCAGGTTCATGGTTGGACTTGATGATCTTAAGGGTCTTTCCCAACTTAAATGATTCCATGATTCTCTGAAAAATATATCTGGATGACAAAGCAACAGTCAATCATTCTTTCCAATAGGCCTGTTGAGAATGGAGGAACTGTGTCCCTGGGTTAACTGTCCAAGAGCATGAATCCATTAATCCCACTGAATTGGTACGAGGGCACAGCTTCTATTGCAGCTACTCTGACAGCAGGAAGTTGAGTTTGGCAGTGGTTGGGCTGGCAACTGTGCTCACCATGACCCCAGCTGGGACTCCTTGGGGGACAGGGGTTATGTTATCACTCCTGAACCAGCAGTTTTTGAAGCTGAGACCATAGGGGAGATCCAGAAAAAGCAGGTAGTCTTTTTTTTCCTGCCCTCTTCAAATTGTCACCCCAAAACGTCCTTGCAAATTGCTATTCTGTGTTGAAGGAGTAAGGAACAGTTCTGTGAAGCTGGCAATGCTTTTTCACCTACAGAAAATTTCCTGATAAAATAGTCCACCAGTAAAATAGAAACTGTCTGCAAATAGAGGGAGAAGTCAGAGTCAGATGGACAGTTCTGGTAATGACTGAGAGGAGGAAAGATAGGAGCCAAAAAACTGAGATGGTTTCATTCAGCTGTCAAAACAGTCTTTAATTCCTCTGGAGAACTACATGTCACTGAATTAAGAAGAAATAAGTGATGTGCAATTTTAAACTCACTAAGGACATGTCTTCCTCTCATTCACTTTGTCTTTTGCTATACTTTTGTATAGCACTTTTCTGGCAAGAAAGTATATTGATGTCAGTGATCTATCCCTCCACCATGTTGTGCAACCAAGAAAATGTAGTTGTTATTTTCCTTTCCATTGCTAGTGGTGGGCTTGACATGCGCTGTGTGTAACCAAGAAACTGTGTGAGCAGTGGCTCACAAGTGGCATGCCCAGCCTTATTTTTTAGAAGTCAGAGTCCACTTTATTACAGCATGTAATGTTTTTAGGCTTTGATCTCTTTTTCTCTGTGCCAGCATGAGAGAAGATCATTCTTTTCCTGCCTTTGCCAAGAAAGAAGGACATGGGTTGGGTGATGCAGTGCTAAGGTCTATGTCTTAAGCATCCCTTTGTTAAGTCTATCTCAAGGAAGTGGAGCACTTCCAAAGCAGCAGCTGCAAATTGCTCTAGGGGTCTGATTTGGGAAAAGGAAAGTGAACAGGCTGCATAGGTGAAGAGCACTGTTGGAAAGAGTTTGTGCAAACAGCATGTGCTCAACAGATCCTGGGAGTACCAGCATGATACAGATGTTAAACAAACAAACAAAAAAAAAATAGAGTTAAGCTAGCTGGACAGATTCAACAGGAAATATTTTTTTCCTTTTTTCTTCACACAAGGTGTGTTTCTAGGTGCCTTCTCAGTGGGAGGATAAGCTGAGTCACTTGAGAGAATATTTTCAAGAGAGAGCTGATTCTCCAATGCAAAATGTCCCAGAAGGAGATTTAGCTTAAATACTGCTCCCAGGAAGCATGACATCCCATGATCTGGGCTGACAATGGTTGTGTTCCTCAGTTCTTGACTTCTAGAGTGGAGAGCTCTCCTTGGAGCATGGCACCAAAGCAAATTCAAACCTTTCTGCAAAAGTAGTGTTCCTCTCTCCTTTAGAGCCCTCAAAGTAGTGCTTTAAAGTATATTGGGGGTTGAGGTGCAATCTTATCCCTGCTTGAGGATATTATTTAAACTTAGCTTTCTAAACTCCCATTAAGTTCCCCTCATCACTTGGTGTTAATGTGGCTTTGTCAATCTCCCTCAATGATGCTGAACAAAGGGAGTGGTGCTGGTCTGTCCTAGATCAGAGCTGCTGGCCGAGGTCACTGGTTGGTCCTAGAGTTAGTCTGTCATATCTGTCTGGACAATATTTGGTGTCTCCTTTCTTAAGGAAATAAAGATGATGTGATTGAGCTGTGTGTATGTTTGCATCTGTCTTTCTGACCTCCTCTAATGAGTTTTGAATAGGTATCCCTGATTCATGCAATTTGAACAGAGGTATAAAAGTCTCAATGCAAAATAAAAAAACAATCAACCAAAATCAATCAACTCAAAAACCAATCAAACAAAACCAAACAAACCAAAAGAAAATATTCCTTTTATAAGTTTTATATAAAAAATATCCCCATAAAGCCATAATACTCTCAGAGGCGAAAGACGCCAACATGCACCAAAACCTTCTGTATCAGGTAATTCACATGGACACTCAATTGTGAGATAAAATGACAAGTTTCTTTGAGTCTGATGCTCAAGAGGTTATCTGTTCCCTGTTTAGCAAGTTTAATAGCTTGTTCAGTGTTGTATTTAATAATGAGACTAAGTTATTAATGATTTCAGTAAAGTATTTAGTATTAAGCAATTAAGATTATGAAGCCTATGGAAGCAATCAAGTTCTTGTTTCTCTCCCATTCTCTTAATAATTTAAAATAAGATAAAATGTGTTACATTATTTTTGTGTTGTCATTATGATTTTAAATTTATTGCTTTAACCATAGTAGAGTGTAATTAATAGCCTTACTTACAGCTTTTGATAAACCTCCATGTGTATTATAAGTTTGTATGTCAAGGTTTCAGGTATGCACTGCAGACTATTTTCATGGCTTTTCAGTTGATATATCCTGTAACTGTCCAGTGATGTGATACAGTGATTATGTGTGAAAGAGGCCTTCATTAATAAAGATATCTCTTTTTAGTAACTAAATTTGCTCAAATGCCCCCACATTGTAGAAACATTGTTAGATTAACATTTATTTGGAATTCATGTCTGATTTTGGGGGGATGACTGATTCAATACATCATACAGCATCATGTAGGTTCATTTCTTCTAGTCATGAATCAACAGATGAAATCTGGTGACTTCTCTGCCAAGTGTTCTCCATTGGCGATATCTTAAGCAGCGTCACTCAGTTCACTACTTGATGAACTGTATAGCTTGTATTAGAAAATAGCTGTTTATAAAAGCAGTATAACTGGGACTTAAATAGAAATAATGTCAGCAGGGAGTGTCGTATATTCAGTAGAAACTGTGAGTTTGCTTTTGTTTGCGTGATAGCTGAGCTTAATAGGTGCTTCACTACAACAAATCAGTCTTCTAATAGAGAATAATCCTTACCCCTTGCACTGCCTGACATCAGTTCTGTTAGTCCCTATGTGAATTCAAGTGGTTAAAACATTTTACTGAAGGAGACTGGACGTCATAAATGTTCTTCCCTTTTTTTTGAAACTACCCAAATGATCTTTTCTCAGGTTAGATCATTGAAATAATCTTCTTTCTTTCTAATCTAGGATTATCAGCTTTAAATGAGGTTTGGGGGGTAGGGCTTTCCATTTGCCTGTTGTTATCAGCTACTGGTGATTGTATTGGAAATAAAAGTCTCCAGAGCTAAGCTGTTAATGCCATAAATGATTGAGTTATTATCACTCTTTGGAAATGAGTTTGTCATGGAAGGGAGCTGAAATCTCTGCATTGCAGACTGAAGCGGGCAGATTCCCAGTTAAAAATAATAATAATAAAATAATAATAATTTTATAAAACCCCTAAAATTAAGCTAAAGTGTGGATGTCACAGTTAGCAGACTGCTAATTGTATGGAGCCCTCAGAAGGTCTAGGGCTCAGTGGGTGCCTTTGCAGCCTGCGCAGAGTCAGGGGAGGGTGCAGGAGGGTCCCGTGGGTGTGCTTTGTACCAGGCAATGTCTCAGCTGCTCAAGTGCAGCATCTGTCACTGAGGGTGAAGCATTAAAGGGCCCCTCTCTATGTCCTTATCCTTTCAGACAGCCTACACATGAGGCAGGAATAACGCCAGGTCTTGGTGCAGCCAGGAGAAACGCTCTCAGTGGGGAACAACTGCAGCTTATCCGAGTTGGGGCACAGGAGCAGAGCGCTCAGCTGCTCCCTGTGGGAAGATGTTCCTCCCTCCCCGTTCCCTCAGCATTCCTCTGACTGGCTGTGCAGGACTGATTGTAATATTCCCTTTGTCATCTAAAATGCCATTTTGTTGTTTCGGATCAGGATTTTTGAGGAAGATAAGTTGGTTTCAGCAAAAACTCTTCAACATGGAGGAGCTCTTGACTACACAGCCTGCCTCTGCTCAGGGGACATCCTGTGGAGACATGGTTTGCAGAATGAGCTGTATAATCTAGGTCCACATCAGCAGCACAAGTCAAAACTGGGCTGTCAATTGTAGCACCTTTCAAAATGAAGAGCTTTTAAAATGCAAAATGCAAGAAATTGCTATATAGGAGAGTAGATTATAGTTCACTTGAAGAAGTAGTTTCACTTAATGCTGAAAAAGCCTTTGGGATACAATCCCATTTCATCCAACCTGTTTGCAAATTAATTATGCTAAGCAGGTTTTTTAATTACATTGCTTGAAGGAAGAGCAGCAGAACATGTAAATTCCATAAGAGAGAAAGCAAAAGGTTTCCACTGCTAATTATGGAGCTAAATTCGACAAAGGCAGCTGTAGCGTGATTGGGCAGAGTTATTTTAAATGAAGTCTAGAGAAACTCCTCATCTTTGTTTTCATCAATGTCCTGCAGTGCTCATTTGTATCGCACTGGCCATGACATTTTTCCAAAGTTTTAAGACTTACAACTACGCAGCTTTTGACAGTCGTTCAACAGCTTTTAGCAAGGTAAAGCACTTGGGTCTTGCTTGGGAAGATTCCAGGAGAGTGTGTGATTTGCACTACAGTGGACATCTGTACAGTGTGCCCAAGTGTTTCTCCTTCCTTGAGATTTGTGAGAAAGCCAAGCAAGAAGTGCCAGATACCCCGTGTGTGGCATCCACCACCACCATCTAGTGGTAGATACCTTCCAGTTGATGGATAGCTGTTTGGGAAGAGCTACGCTGACTTATCCTGGAAGTTGGAAAAGCTCTCACCTGGGGCTGTTCTGCCTCAGTATATTTCTGTATCATTTATTTGTTTACTTAGTGAAAGCATTCAAGGAAAAAATAATTCTGTTGTTAAATCTGTCCCTGTGCAACAGCTGGAGAGATCATGTGAATGATCAGTATAGAATCTAAAATGCAATACGAAAGAGCATCGGTTTTTATAAGATTCTTGGAAATGTGACTCTTGCATGTCATATACACTTCCAAAAGCAAGTGAAGGAGTTTTATAATGCAAAAACTTAAAAAAATAAGCATGACTCTCTTTTTGGCATGTTATACTGAGCAGTTAAAAAAGCACTAGTAGTTGCAGAGAAGTACTTAAATCCATAATTTGTAACTCTATACTATTCTTTTTAGACACATACTTGATTTGTCATTTTTGCCAACAATCTTCAGACAATTTGACTGTTACGTGTAAACATACTTTATATAATAGCATCAAGAGCAGATTGTTCAAGACAGAACCCAAAGTATCCATATGAAATGTCCATAAAATTCTTGAAGAGTCACTCCAGGTTATGAAAGATTATGTTCAAATCACTTAACTTTGCCATGTTGGAGTCTAAACAAGTTATACATTGGGCACTTCCAGCAACCACCTCCTGAGAGGATATTTCATCCTACCTATTCCAAGCATCCTCCTAATTTAAGAAGATCAGTCTCCTGTTAGAGGTGACTGTTTCCTTTACATCCCTGTTGAGGGAACCTTAATAACAAGCCGAGATGGAATACCTGGTTTTGGGACAGATACAGTGAGATAATTTTTTCCAAAAAACCAAAGGCAAAGTTATTAGAGGAAAAAATAACCAAATCACCATTTGCTCTTATGAATCAAAGTTGAATTTTTAAATTTGGCCTTCATTTAAAAAAATATTATTTTTTAGTTAAACATAGTAATCAGAGTTTTCTTTTCTGATGTGCAATTCAGAGGATCTGTCTTGCAAGCTGTAAAATTATCTCTACTCTCATTTCCTGAGGTGAATGCTAGGTATTTCACATGGGCTTTGGAAATTCAGGCCTTTCTCTTATTGTAAAGAAAAGGTTTTGAAAAGGCAACAGTAAGGCGTTCTGTTTACTCATAATTTCTGGGCAGACCCTTTGTTCAAATTACGTGAATTACAACTTCATCGTCTCCCCACACCGCACCTCTCACTTGGCATATTGATGTGACTCTTGAGAGGGTCTCTGAGAAGTGGGTCGGTGAGATGTGGCTGTGTGGGCTGTTCTGCAGTCCCTGGTGTCTGATGTGACCCTTCTCAGAGAATCAGTGGGACGAACAGTGCTCTCATAAACTCCTCCTGAGCCAAGATGTGAAAACCAGCTCCATGTGGGGAAAGACCCATGCTAAGGTCATCTTCTGTGCTGTCATCCTCTAAGCTTGTTCGCAGCACCTTCTCCCTTCTGCCTCTTATTTTGTGGCCATGGTCTGCTCTTCCCTGGCTCCGTGTCTCCGTGTGTCTGCCCTTGCATCTGCTGGTCCTGATTTTGTGCTGTTCTTGCTGGAAGGATCAGGAAGCAGCATAGGCCAGTGTGGACTGGTGTGGTGCTGGCACTTTGGTGGCAGAACCAGCTGGGGAGCTGCCCTTGGTCTGAGTTCAAGGCAGCAGAGTTGCCACCTCCTTTTGAACTGCTTTTTACTTTCTTTATCCTCTGTTTCCTCACACAGATTTATTACCCTTGAGATATATCATGTAGACACTAATAGAAAATGAAACTTTTTGGTAAGGGGGTAGAGATTCTCTGTCAATGCCCAGTCAGTCCTTGACCTTCCTGCTTAGACTTTTAACAGCATTGCAGTTCTGTTGATTTGTTATATTTTGCAGATACCACTAACAATTAAACAAAGACCACCGTCTGATTCTACATGGCTGCCAGACAGCTGTCAGATATTAATGACTGGAGTTTGCTGTGACCGGAGCTGGATTAAGACTGGTGACCTACATGTGAAAGACTTTGTATCTCATTTTCTCAAGCTACTCACCCCTAGATTTCTTTGAAGTTTAATGCTGTTTTCTGGCTTGCTTTTATTAATCATGTTTACTGGTGTCTGCCTGCTTTAGTCAGTGAAATATCTGGGTTCGATATTTCACGGTCCTCTTTCTTGGATCACACACAATTTTTACCCATCCTAATTTTTGTTCACTGTGGTTGATCTTAAGAGATCTAGAAACTGGATAATAACCCAGGAGTAAGAAGATCAAAGCTTTTTACATCTAGGTCACTCCTAATAATCCAGTGGTGGTCATTACAGCATATGTTTAGCAGCCAATGTAAATTCTTTCAATCCCCTTCCTTGTGGTCACAAAATAAAATGTGCCTTTGTTTGATTGGCACTTCCAGTGACTTCACAGGGTGTTTGGCTAATTAAGAACAAATCTGTGAGCAAGGCATCTATTCAGGATTTGACCCCAGTTTAGTAAGCTGCTTGGTGACTGCGGCTGTTTCTCTAAGATGGGAACCAAATAAAGGATCCAGTGTTGGAAAATTAAGATGCTCCAGGCTGTCAGTACAGTTTAGACCCTGCCTTGCCAAGTGCTTCCATTATGGGGGAAGATTGCTGATGTGGGGGTCCTGCGGAAAGCCTGTAGCTGCTGCATGTTTCCGGAGAACACTGAATATGAAGAAATAAAGGTTCTAGGCAGAGATCCAAAGCAGGGATGTTGCCAGAGTTCAGTCTGTGTTTCAATCCACTAGCATACAAATTTTCCAGACAGACTGGTTCAGCAATTCATATGGTCCCACCCCAGCTCCTGGACAAAGTGAGTGAGACACATGACACATACACGCGTAAGAGGCAGCTCTGTGTGCTGCATAGCTGCTGCCAGACACCCAGTACCATGAAGGAACACAGAAAGGCTTTGAATTTTGTCATACATGCTTTTGGAAGGAGAGTGATGCTATTAGCAGTGAGATTGTCTCCTGAAATGGAAATACATAATTCAGTTTGTGGTTCAGTTAGTTCTATTAAAACATCGTCTTTATTTCTGCTGTCAAAATATATTTAGAACAAAACCTTCAAGTTGAAGGCAGGAAAGTTTAAATTGCTTTTATCTTTTCAAGTTACACTGAAAAGAGATGATGGTGGAAGGGGATTATGGAGATGCAGCAGTGCTGTAGCCTCCTTGCATCCACTTGCCAGGTGAGGGAGGACATGCCTCCAGGATTTTGATGCAAGCTAAGGAACATGGGGGAATCTTCCTCCCAGTGTCATAACTGTTTCCAGTGAAAATGGTCACTATTTTCAGGGCCCTGGAGCTCTGCCAATTCGCTGAAGCTTCTTGGGATGCTGCCTAGTTTTTAGCAGCCCAGAAGTGCTGAGCAGCACTGAGGCCCCCCACTGTGGAAGCTCCTTCATGCTTCATACCCTCCCTCAGCTTTGGACAACCTTTAAGTAAAGCTGAAAACCTGGCATTAAACAGTGCAGTGGAAAGCAATGAATGATGCAGTATTCAAATGTAAATGAGTAAGTAAGTGGTTGGGACTTGCTCAGAAACATAACACAGATATAAAAGCCACATCTTAGCTCATCGGCTGGCCTTGGCATTTGTTTCTAGTGCCTAAAACCAAAAACCAATCTTTCCATGAAGAATTTGGAAGAAAATTTAGATTCATGATCCAAGGTATTTAGAAACCCAGATCTCACCTGCTTTACACGGAAACTGTAATTCCTGGACTTTTTGGAGCAGCCGGAAATTTGCCTGCCCTCTCAGTAGTACACTGTTTGCTTTCATGGCTCAAGAGCTGTAGATGATTCAGATGTGCTAATTCTTTCCAGTATCCATAGTTCAAAAAATGCTATTGTAGTTGTGCCTGGACTTTTTGGTAGTCTTCCTGGGGAGAGTTATGTGCTTCCATGCCATGCAGTGTGAATAGCAGGTCACCTCCTCACAGTGTCTGTATGTTGTGTAACTAATGCCTGTATGTTGTATAACTGATTTGCACTGAAACAATGAGCTTTGCACCTTCTGGCATGAGCCCTGGGCATGTTGTACATGTGCTGTTTGACTCTGCAGTGCATGGACTGTGGTGCTCCTGGTGCATGTTATACACATGCTGTGCTTCACTGCCAACTCAGTCTGCAAATGCAGGGTGGTCCTTTATCTGGGATTTTGAATTTTCCTGAAGGCTACCTAAAACAAATTCCATGCTTTTTTTCACCTGAAAGTCCCAAGCAGATGGACCCAAAGGGTAGTAAGGTGATAGGTCAGGTATAAAAGTGGTAGAGTTGGTTTATGGCTTATTTGTGTGTGATCTCTCAAGTTCGTTTGTTTAGTTGCTTGGCTTTGCTGGTCTCTGGTGTTCACCCATGTGGGTAGTTTGTGGGATTAGACTGATGCTAGAGAAGCACTTTGGGATCACTCAGAGTTTTGTAGGTATGAAAACAGCTCTTTTTAAAATTGAAAACCTGTTATTAAGCCCACATCTTACAAATTGGTATAGCTGGCTACATCTACAGATTTGCTTCTCCTGAGACAGTGGGAGCATTGATATCTGTCAGGGGAAAAGCACAAACCAGTTTGCTGTGAGTAGAAAATGTACATTGCCCTCTTGTGAAAACACAGCTCTGCTGCAGCAATAAAAACAGCCAAGGGTACATTTCACCTGAAAAGTCAACATATTCTGCCACTCTATAATTATAGCACAGGTCAGTTGTTGCTTTAGACTGACATCTCAGACAGTGTGCTCACAGGAAAACACAACCAAATTTTTCCTATTTATGTACACAAGGTAGAAAAAAAACCCACTTTTTTTTCCCCCCTTGGCTCTGCAGTCATCCTGGATTTTAGTCACTTCATCAGCATGCTGAATTGTGTTGTCATTGTATCGCTGTGAAAGCTTCACTTGTATTTCAGCTTCATGACAGGTCTCAAACACAGGATACTGTGACCTCAAATTTGCATCACGTTCAAGCTGCAGCACCACACCATCCCCTTCTCTCCCTGTCGTTTCAGATCAGCAGTTGGAATAGTTACTTGTAGTTTGCACGTAGTTATGCATGTTATTGGAAATGCAACAGGACTGCCTTGTTCTCTGGTAAATCTGGAAGGGTTGTAGGTATGTCATCAGTTTAAGAGAGAATGAGGAAATAGCACTTTATATTTCAGTTGAGAACTAAAATAGTTCTCTTCACTAAGACATTCATGTATTCAGCCTGTGGTCATGCAATCCTTCATAACCCCAAGAAATCACAAAGTTCTCACCTGAAATGGGATTCGGGTCATGCCTGCTGTGGGGATATATGACCTATCTTGGGATTTATCACCCATCAAGGTGCAGCATCTCTCTTCATTGAGCAATGAACATTGAATTGGTGTTTGCCAGACTGACTGTTAAACTACACGTGACAGACTGTTTAAACACATCAGCTCGCAAAAATACTTTTTCAGCAAGCAGTGCTACCAGAAAAAAGACGATGTATTCACAGATGACAGATGTAGGTCCTGTGGCACCGACTGGATATCAGGGCTGTCCACAGCTGAGAAAATGTCAGAAATCTCGTGAATAAGGGAAGTCAGATATGAACATTTTTGAGGGGAGAGCTGGAAGAAGTATTGATGCTGACAGCAGGTAGAAATGATTAAATATAAGACCTTCTCTCTCTGCCAGCGGGGCTTTATTTAGATTGAATTTAGACAATTTTCTTCATGAATAACCTGGACAGCTGTGAAAAATCTACCTTTTTCTGTGCTTGCTTCAAGTATACTTTCACTGTATCCCAAATTATGAGAGCCAAAACCTTGACACAAGGAGTTTTCAGCAGGCAGATTTCCATGAAAATATTGTTCAGCTCTGGGAGCTTCCACAGAGTTGGCGGTCTGCTCACACTCTAGCAGGAGAGACTGAGCTATTGGAGGTACAGGCTCTTGCCAGCAGTTGTGTAACAAAGGAAGAGCAGAGCAACCTCAGAAAGCAGTCTCTGATTGACCTTCATAGATTTTGGTGCTGTCAGAATTCTCTTTTGAATGTACTTGGACAACCCAAAATACTACTTCTTGCTGCTAATGTTGTCTTCTTGGGTGAGTGCTTAGTGACAGCTCTGGAGCTGTGGTTTAGGATTTTGCTTTCTTTCTCATGAGCTGTCTCTGCCCTGGGTCGTAGGAGATGATGCTGCTAAATCTGCCCTGGCAGCTGGACTAAGGATCCTCTGGGCTCCATCTCAGGTGCATTAAGAAATGCCAGTGTTGTGTTTTCTAGTTGGACCTTAGACCCCAGCCTGGAAGATAAGTTTCTATTATTTTGACATCACTAAAAAGCATTGGCACCCGTTAGCTTGGTAGGCTATTGTTTTTCTTCAGATATGTGATGTCCATGTTTCAAGTTTCTTCTCTCCTGTTGTTTAACAGGAACTAGACACAATTCTCCTGTATTTCTTGTTCAGTAAGTATTGTTTACTTCCTCAGAGGCTGAATTCCCTGGCTGGTTTGTCGAAGGTCATTTCCTGGGCCATATTTCACTCTTAGAGGGAGCCCCTGGTGGCCTAGTGGTTAGAATGCGGCACCTTCACTGCCGAGGCCAAGGGTTCGATTCCCAGCCAGGGACACTCCCCGGGCAGGTGGAGCTCGTTAGC